>CAMOHE010049165.1:51511-187931 GCA_946598075.1 Artocarpus hirsutus
TGATAAATATGTAGAACATGAAACTATCTACCAAAATATACATGTATGATTGTTTAGGAGGCCTTTTTAAAAACTATTTTTGGTTTTCTAAGTATAAAAGTTGTTTCTAGAAGTATTTAAATGATTTTTAAAGTGTTTTTGCTTTCTAAAAGTGTTTCTTGTTAAAGTCACAAAATATGACTTCTCAACAAAAAAAACTTTTGAAAAAGACTGTGAAACTTATACTAGAATGTTAATAATTCATTATAAGCTTAAATATAACATTTTTATAACTTAAAAAAATAAAATCATTTTAACTCATAAAAGCTATTTTAAAAATATGGTTCCAAATATTACTGAAAAGTTACAGCTTTTGCTTCTCTTCTTCTACTGTCTAAAAGCAGAAATAAGAGCTATACCAAACAGGCCTATAGAAGAGTTTTAATGGATTTTTTTAGTAACCATTGATGGTTAGGGACAAAACTATAAAAATGTATATGTTTTAATTGTATTTGAATATGTGGCAATTTATATTACTTGCTATAGTAAAGTTAAGCAACTTAATAACCTTAAACATTAATTAAATAGATTCTTTTTTGTTTTAAAAATAAAAAATACATGGAAACAAGGTAATGGAATGGAGCTAAAATAAAGTGAAATGGGAATCAACTTCCTCACAACCATTGCTATTTAGTCCGAGTCCACAAATCCTATGACCAAATCGAGAAGCAAACAAAATAGCCCTCCCCACCAATAAAAGCTTCTATTGCAGTGCTTTTCTTAAAACTAAATTCATATACATATCCAAAATCCATAAATCCACAAAATAATAGAAAAAAAAAACAAAAATTAAAAACAAAAACAGCTGCCTCGTTTTTGATCACTTTAGAACAACTGTGGCATGCACATTGTTTTAAGCTCCAGGTGTGCAAGTTCTAAAGCTAGCTTTGTATAACTGTGCGTATGTTTGATACCATTTATAGAGAGACAAAAAAATAAAAGAAAAAACTTACTGCACATTTCTTTACATTTTCACTAAACTCTCACTCAACTTACTTTGTTCCTCATTCTCGTGATCTTTCTAGTACTTTTTCCTCATGAAGCTAAAGCTTACATAATGCCCCTTGCTCTCTTTCTCTCCATTTGTTAATTATCTCACAATTCATTAGTTGTTGGGGCTCTCTTTTTAATTTGACTTGTCCATTTAATTAACAAGGTGTTTAGTAAGTTGTGATCCGTACCACTTTCTTAGTTATCAACTGTGTAAAGCTCTTGCATATTACAGTAATAATAAAAAAAAACACTACAGTGTAAAACTTTTACATTCTACAGTAAAAACAATTTTAACTAACTAATGGTTAAACCACCCTACCAAACACCTTATAAAACAATTTTGACTTCTTTTTTTTCCTTATATTTCTGTCAAAGGGGACTACAGAATCAAAGTCGCCGCTTAAATCAACAAGTTGTCGTTAGTGATTTCTTTGGTTTGATGTCCTTTGTGATTTCTAACTTGGGATAATTGGATGTTAGTAATTTAATATTTTTATTTGGACCATTTGGTGAAAACAAACAAAGATATTTAATCAAAGACAGAGATCTTTTTCCATTAATATACAAAATCAAAGACGTAAGTTAATCAAAGGCTAAATAAAAAGGCATGGTACTATTTTTTTTTTAAGTTGTCGTCCAAGAAAAAGAGAGAAGCTTCATAATGCGAAGCTCTAACGTCATATGAAATAAAAAAAAAAAAAAAAAAAAAAAAAAAAAAAAAAAGAAGAGCGAGAAGCATTAACTCATTCTTAATTTGAATTTTTGGTTTTAAACTATTTTAGTTAGGCTAGTATAAAGCCACTGATTCTTAATTAAGATGAAAAAAAAATCACAAAATGAAGAGAATAAAACATTGGGAATAAACATAGTTCGCAAGGGACATACAATTTGAAAAGAGATTCAAAAATGAGAGAATGAATATTTATTAAGATTCTATTTTTTAATTAAAAAATGATTAAAAAAGACATGTCAATAAATAAACAGCAAGTTGCCGATCTAAAATCATATTTTTGAATACTCATTAATTAATCATAGTTTTTTAATCAAATATCGAATTCCTTACAACCGTCTGATCTATGTTACACGGCTAAAACAATGATAAGCATCGATGGGTAAAAAATAAGAGTAATTATTAAAACCCAAGAACTTCTAAGATGGAAAAAAAAAGTGATTTTAACCCTTTTTTTATTTGAAAAGATCATTAAAACGAAATTTACATCAAAATTCAAACAATATGCCGTTTATGGTTAGATTGACTGCAAACTTAAACAACATGGTGATGTGTCTTCTCAACCAATCTAAGTCAAAAATCATAATAATAACGACATGTAACAATAACTACGTGTCGTTTGTCGTTTTTGTTTTAAAGGCATTTTATCAAATTGCATCAAACTTCAAGCTGCAGGATCTTGTGTTTTTATTGAATTGCGTCAAGCTTCATAATACTAACGACATATCTTTTTATCATTAAACGACTCCAAACATTAAAACCTCAAACCACATGGTATTGTATTTCAACTAAATTGCATCAAACTTCACAATAGTAACTACCATATCATAAAGCAACATGTCGCTTACAAAGTGTAAAGTTTTAGCATATGATATCATGGTTATTAATCGTAACGACATGTCGTATTGCTATGCCATTTGCAAACTTAAGCTTCAAACGACATGTTGTCTCCAGGCAACGACGGGAAACTTCATTAATAAAACATGCCCCTTTAAACCAGCCATGTGTTTGGTGAAGGATAATTCTCCAATTATGTTCGTTACTTCCAGGGTTCTGTTGTCCCGGAATCCACATGTTATTTGATATCAAAAGGCAGAACAACCTGTGAAATTTAAATAATGGCTGTCGTTTAAGGCCAAAACATTATTTTAGTTGCAAGCATGTCCTGTCTCTTTGAAAAATTAATTGCATTAGCACAACATAAGAACAAGCCTCTAGAAGCGTCTAGACCAATTTAGGATGCTCAACAGAACTGACATGGTAACATTTCTGGTCTCATATAAAAATTTTTCAAGCTTAACTGAATTATTTTTGGGTGTTTGACAGGGTAGTTAGAATCGTTGATTAAAACCGTTTTTATTGTGGTATGTGAAAGCTTTACATTGTAGCAATTTTTTTTAGTTGTTACTGTAGTATACGAAGACTTTATGCTGTTCATAACTGAAAAAGTGGTCCGGACCACAACTGTTAACAATATGGTAAAAATTATAACTAAAATTAAATCAATCATAAAATTAACTCATGAAAAACTGTGCTCAATTGTACTTGATTTCTGCATTATTTAGTACATATAATTAAGAAAAGAATAGGCTACAAGATAAGTAACCATTTGAGAAAAATATACAAATCTCAAATAGTGGTAGATTCTTTATCTAGCAAAAAAAAAAAAAAAAAATTGCTCCATAACATGAAGCTATGCATTCTTATGTATTAGCTGTAAATAATTACAGAGAATGAAGACAAAATGAAATAAAAGTTTAGCATCCTAGTGATAACTATCACAGGTATACAGCAAACCTTCCAGAGAAAATCTTGTTTTAACTCTTAAGGCTTAATTGTTAAAGGTCATCTAAAATTCTCTCTAATATGAAGATGTTGCCTTGGTCATCCCTCCCTATCCTCATTGTATCATCAACATATCTGATAGAGATTCATAAATTAAGGAAACAAAATAAACAACATTTTTTTATTGGACATTGGTAAATTCACAATAATGCATATCAAAACTATACAAAAAATTAATTAGGATACGTAATTTCTAGCCAACCTTCCGGATTGAATACGCCAAGCAGAAGATCATAATTTTTTCGGAAGACATTCATTAACTATTTGTTACATCCAAAAATGAAAGAGAGACTTCAAGTTAGATCATAATATAACTAGAAAGAATTCTTTAGTATAGCACTGTTTAGAACCGTTAGATTTTCGTTAAACTTCGTTAATTGTCATACTTCTTCTTAGTATGATATGGTTATGACGTGATCTACCAGTTGTTTTTCTTTTAATACCCTAATTCAGACATCTTATAGAATATATATATATATATATATATATATATATATATATAAGCAATCCATTAGGAAGCGCATGATGCAATGTCAAAATACCTGATCTGGAGTTATTGTTGAGTTGTCATACTTGATGTTAACTCTCTGTTCCAAAAAAAAGTTTACTAAGAATGATATCTCACAGACACAAGAGAGTTTAAATTAGAATTTAGCACCAAAAAAAAAAAAAAAAAGAAGAGGGGTATGAGAGCTTTAACAGATCTTGATGCAATCTTAAAGGAGGCTTCAATAGTCAGCTGTCCATCTAACAATTTGAATCCTCTCACATTGAACTTGATTACATTAACTGCTTTGCTCTCCATTTTGGGACATGATCATCAAAAGTTGACAAATATTATGACAAATAAATGTAAATAGATAAATAAATATATCACCTCATACTGCTGTGCGACATAAAAAAGGAGAAACCTCTATTGGTGGCTGAACTAAAGTAAACATATCCAAATCCAGAAGGTTTTTTTTTTTTTTAAAAATATCAGACAGACTTTTCAACTTTGAACAAAAGCCAAGAATGTACCTTAGAAACATCAATTGTTTGGAAGAAATCTCCCAAGGAGATAAAATCTCTCAAACCCAGCTTTGTTCTCTTTGAACCCAATATTGTAATTGTACTGTACACAAGCTTCCAGCATCCAACTACCTTTCCAGTAATAGAAACTTGTAAGAAGGAAAAAAAGGGAATTTTAACTATTAGAGTTAAAAAAAAAAATTACACAATATAATTGGAATGAACAAACCTTTTCAAGATTTAGAGTAGGATCTGGAGTTGGGTTCAGGTATTCCAGTTGCTTAACCAGCTCTTCAATCTCAGATTTCTTCTCAGAGGGGGCTCCAAAAATCCCTCTATTAATATCTTGTGCAAACAATTAGTTGAGAAAAGAAAACCATTTCAGAATTGGTTTCAAATTATTCAATGAAAGCTAAAAATAGCATGACAAAAAAAAAACCCATTTCAGATATGGTTTTAAATTATTCAATGACAGCTAAAAATTGCATAACACACAACAACAACAACTTTACTTTTGAGTGCCTGGTAAAGCTGAGTTTTGAAGTGGGTCAGGGTGTCTTCCTCAACTAAGCCTGAGTGCTGCTCTGCAACTCTGGCAATGTAAATGGGCATTGACCCAAAAGGGCAGTCATGACCCAAAAATCTTCCTTTCCTGATCATATGATGTGTGGCTGAGATTACTCTGTGGGTTCCTCTTCTTATCTTGTTTATTGTGAGAGGATTCACAAGGGAACTTGGGAACAATGGTTGGACAAGAAAGGTAGCCATGAATACAACAATTATTCAATAAATGAATGTTGGTGCAAATGCTTGAGCTTTTGTTTTGTTATGGTTTAGAGAAATAAAGCTCATTAACATGGCCAAAAAGCAAAAGGACTGGAGGAAGCTTTGAAGTTTGCTAGCTTCTTCTTTGGGTTTTTGAGCTTCTTCTCTTCATGTTTATTTGCTTGTTTTGAGTAGCGCTTCTTTTTTTTTTTTTGTGGGATAATTATTACCCCTTTAAATGGTAGGTTGAGGTTCCACTTTTTTCCCTTTTCACGGCCTGCTAGTTTATTTTTGTTGTTGTTTCTTTTACTTTCTGATTGTTGCTAAATGGAGGGATAAAAAAAAAATATATATATATATATATATATATATATATAGATATATTCTGGCTCAGTAGAAACAATATTATTGTGTCTAGTTCGTATGAGTTTCAGGATAGAGTTGGAAACATGTGGTTGTGGGTTGTGGCTTCCCAAGACCTTATGCGGCTGGGCTTGTAAGCCTTTCTTAAAAAGGTTTGTTTATTTATTATTTTTTTTGAATTTATTTATTTATTTATTTTTAAGCACAGAAAAGAGAATCATAATGCAACGTAAAAGGAAAGACATGGTGCACGTATGATACAGATGGGAGCCCATCTCTCTTGGGAATCGTCACGGACCGTAACACGACGATGAATGGAGGAATACTGCTTCTATAGAGTTGGAAAATAGCTCACGGCTTAGCTTTTTAATTTAGTTGAAACTTATTAATTTTAGCTATTATAATGTAAAACTTTAATATATATTAAAGTGTATAAACAAAAATATACTATAAATTCTTACATGTTATATTGTAAAAACAAAAATTTGTTACAAGATTTTGGTTTAACTTTTGTTTCAACTGTCTTTCCTAGACTATAAAGTATAAGTTTAATTTCTACATCAAGATCATACATGTGAATAACTAGACTATAATAAAGCGTAATTAATGTTAGCACATTAGTGGCATTTTGTTCTTTAAAATTTGCACACATTATAAACGTGTCATATTAAATGAACAAATAGTACCCATAATCCTCCACGCAAAACCCTCTTCAACATCCTTTTTCATATCGTTTGACTAAAGGGTCTTTGGATATTTAAAAAAACATTCTCGAGACACTAAGGCACCGTTTGTTTCACATATTCGGTTAATTCTTTGTATTCAAATTTTTATAATTTTTTAGATACATATTTGTTTCTTCAAAATTTAAATCATATGAATTATTTGAATCCAAGTTTTTAGAGTTTTTTCTCCCTTAAACTCTTTTGACTCGGATATGTTTACTATAATAGAAACTGAAATTCTCTCTACTATGTTTGAGGAAAAAAATCACAACTGCTTTATTTGATGTCCGATTAAGACGATTCTATTTTTTAGTGCGTTCCTAATAAAGAGAAGAATAGACCAAAATCCATATTGCATATTTTTTAGAATAATGAACATTAAGATTTTATTAGATTTGTTAATAAATCAAAAAAAAATTCTACTATATATCCAAACCTAAATTTTAATTTTATACTATATTCAAATTAACACTTTAAATATACATTCAAACGTCAATTTAGATAGCAATTCAAATTACCAAATTCAAATCACATGACTCAAATCAAAATGATCTAAATCAATAAAATTTAAATCCATTTACCAAATGATCCTAAAATGCTTGATCCGAGAAAAGAAGAAAACTTTCAACTCTTTGAGAAGTCTTCATTTGAAATCGTTAGAATAAGTATGAGAAAAGCCATCAATGCTTATGCCGGTTTGAGGTTTCTTTTGTAGCTGCTAAATAAAGAATTTTGGCAACTGAATTATTGAAGTGATTATTGTTTATATTTGGAAGGGTGATAGGAACTGTTGGTTAGAACCACTTTTACTGTAGCATGTGAGAGCTTTACACTATAACAATTTTTTATTTATTATTATTGTAGCATATGAGAGCTTTAAACTGTTTATAACTGAAAAAGTATTGAGAACCTCCCTTCCAAACACCCAGTCATGCCTCCTTCATAACTCTTCCGAAAATCAGAAAAATAACACCTCACATGATTTGTTTAAAAAAGGACTTCCACGTAAATTCTGAACTCTCAATTTTGTAAAAACAGACGGTATAAAAAGGGCAAGAATAAGTGAAGTTCAACAATTCTGCTATCCTTAACTGTTTTCAAAGCATGTCAAATCCGTAGGCTTAGAATTTTTCAGACTCCTGCTGTTGTTTCCACTGCTCTGGGGTCTGAGCTTTCTTTATTGAAAGGGTATGTATCCCTTTCATCTGTTGTTCCGGAGCAGCACTCACAAGCCTATGTCTCTCCAGCAACCCCTTCCCTTCAAATTGTGCCGGAACAATTTCAACGGCAAAGCTTGCCCCACATCTGATTACCTCACAAATTCAACAGAAATAAGCATAAAAATTATTTTTTTTAAGAAAAATCCTTATATTCTTTTCTTGGGACTAGCTTCGTTGGATTGGAGGCATAAAGAGGATTACAATAATCCTTCATGCTTTCATGTTATTTACTAAGAAGGAAGGAGAGTTGAAAAAATAGATTATAGTTATTTATACAATTATTATATAGTCTATTTGTATTGTTGGTTGGTAATTTATATACAAGGTAAAATAGTCTTTAAAGGCTTATAGTTGATGGACTGCTTGAATCCTTCCACAATTTGGTGGGCCATGAAGGAGATAACATCCCCTCCACCTCTCCCCATTCTTCTTTTCTTCTTCTAACTAAATAATAACTTAGACCTCTCCCTTCCTTTGCCCTTCTCTTTGGCTCCATCTTTCCCCATCCTTTGTGTTAATTGGAGGGAGAGATTGAGAAAAGGAAAAGGGTGGGGAGGAATGGCAAAAAGAGAGGATCAATCTAGTATTTGAGTGGAGGTAAGACGTGAAAGGACAAAAGACATAGAGGGAGAGAATTCCTTTTGGGACTATCAATTTAGATCCTTTCATTATCCACCAAACTTAATTCAAAAGACTATTTTACCCCTCAAAAAGTATTAATAATAATAAAATGCACAATTTAATAATTAGACAATAATAATCATCTATTCTATCAAATCCTCTCTCTCACTAGACAAGGCAAAGTGTCACTATCCTCTTCATCAATCCAACGCTTTTCCTTCTTCTTCGTATACTCTATCCCTCCAACCAAGCAGAATTTAAATTCCAAATCTAGAAATTTTCGGTAAAAAAGGGACTTACCCTCCAGACGTATCGATTACTTCCTGAAACCAAAACCAAAGACGGACATTGGAGCAAACTTTTATAAGAAACCTTGAAGAAAGGCACACGTCTTGACATGGAAGAAAGAATCATCAACTAACAAAGGAAATGTAAAGAATGCGAATGAAGGCCTATACTTGTGATCTCCAAAAATAGAAGGAAAGAAAAAAAAGGGAGGATGTGCAAGCACATGATAAATAAAAGTGCAAGTGGGTTTCGATATCTCAAGTTCTGTGCCATACAGGTTCACAAAGATATTTATAAAACTAAAAATTTGTCAAAATTTAACCCCCAATCGATTGCGGCAATCGAAATGCCATATGTAATTGAGAGTCAAGTTCAATCTAAGAATAATGTTAAGGTACCAACTTGATACCAAATTTTGGCCATCAAGCTAGATGATAGTTGACACTAGAAAATAACGTCAATTGTTACGTCACTTAGTGACCAAAATTTAGTAAACAAATTAGTATCCTTAACAACACTCTCTTCACTATATAAATCTTGTGCTCTCCAGTTCAAATGTACAACTTAGGTGTCACATCACTTGGCCCCCAAAATTTGAGAATAAAAGAAGTTAAGTTGGAAGTGGAGCCAATAAAGCAGGCCTACTTGTAATGTTTCGTGACAAACGTGTGCAACATGAGAGACTGGAGGAGAAAAAGAAACGATGCAAATTGCAATTCAAATTTGAATAATGATAGATCACATGGCAAGATCTATTCTCGTGCAGTACAGGATAATAATCTATTAAAAAATCATTCTGCTCTCTCCAATTTCTCATTCTCATGTGTCCTTTATACTCCAAGCCACAAAATGCAACTACAATGAAATCAATTATCGCCAAACATATGATACGACTAATTCTTCGATCAAATTACTAGCGTAACATAGTTATTTTCCCTTTTTCAATTTTTAATGAACAATCTATACATCTTCATTTCCTTTTTCACCTAGCATTTCTATTCAACAGTTGGGGGGTGGGTCACACATGAAATTAGGAAAACAACCCACGAATACAAAGAACAATTGTACGACCAAAAATGTTTGGTCACACCATACATTCATTGCATTATGCATTATTTTGCTCGGAGTCCAAGCAATGCGTGAGAATAAGATTTGCAGACGACAAAAAATATTTTTAAAGTTATCACGTAGCACGAGGTGGTGAATCTTGCTATGTGTTGCATGATTATTCAAAATTGAATTCCAATTTGCATTATAGATTTTGCCCTTCCAACGGTTGTGTCAACTACAAGTACACTACATTTGTCGGCCACCTCCAACATAACTTCCTTTTTAGTATAAGTAGCCCAACCTTGTATCCAACTATACGCTAAGACCGAACCATATTGGTTGTGCTGTAGTCTCTCTAATTAAGAATAGAAAATTGTTCCATGCTAAGCATCACAACTAATAGGGAGTCTCCATTTGTGGGCTCTAAAGTGTGAGATTTATTTTCTATTAGTATGTAAGACTCAAGATTACAGGAACCCAATGGCATTGTTCTCAAAAATAGCATGCTAACCCTTGGCCGTTTGTTTCACATTCAAATCTTTTTACTATTATAGTGTTTTCTTAAAAGAAAAAAAAAATTCTATTCAAATTTTTTGTTTAAATCTATAAACCACATAGGCCACTTGTATGTTCGCTACAAATAAGGACATGAAAACCCTAGCGTCTTACTTGCAGAAACCAACAGGTTTGAGACTTAAACATCAAAATTTTAAAAGGAAGTTACAGAATCCAGAACCATAGCAAGAACATTTAACCAGAGCCCCCTCAAAAAATTCATGAAATTATTAACTACAATTTTGAAACTTTGTACGAGAACAAAACAGTAACAACAGGCACTTCAAGGAAAAAGAAAGTGATAAATAAAAGAGAAAATCAAAGCTGCACTTGCAAGAAGAAGAAATAGATTAAAAGGAAGGGCTTAAGAGATGAAGGATTCCATTTTTGAGGTGAAATTAGGCTATTATTAATTGAGAATTAAAAAAATAGACCAAAATGTAATAGTCTTTAGTAAATAATCCATTTATATCAAAACAAAATTTATTTTTATATAAAATGATGCAGAAAGAAATACGAAGGAACTGATAGATAACAAAAAGCAAAAATAAAAAGAAAGAGAAAAAGAAAAAGAAGAAAAAAGAGGAGGTAAAGTACAAAATTCAAATGTTTAAAAAGAGCAAGTAATTTTAAAAATGCTATGTATTTAAATATTTTTAAAAGCGTGTTATTTGCTTATTTAAGAATTAAAATCGTGCTATTTCATAAAATTTCACTTGAAGATTCTCCTTGAGTGTGTGGACCAAGCCCATTCATCAGTCCATTCATTCCTCATGCCCAAAGTAAGATGTCTGCTCAAATATCACAAAATTTTAGATAATTAAGACGAATACCACTAATTTTTGGTGTGTACTGAATTATGCCACAAGTAAAAAAACTCTTATAATTTTTATTAAACATAGTGCCATAAGAAGTAAAATGTTGTAACATGTTTTTGGAGACATTTTATCAATAAAGAGTTTATTTATTATTCATATACTAAATATTGTCCTCTTTATGTTCATTTCTGTTGATTATATGATAAGCAAACAAAAGTCTAAGACTGTCGGTCTAAACCTTTAAGAATAATGCATATGATGGACAAATTATGCAGAAGACATGAATCTTAAAGATAATGGTATGCATCATAAGATCCGTAATCAAGGGAATAAAGTTAGGCGCTTTATTCATGTTAAGATTATTATGTTATCCACATTCCCAACGGGAGATGGCTTTTTTTAGTCATCGGAGTAGGACTCCGCGAGTAAAAACATTGGTGCATTGTTATAGGTGACGATGTGTTGGATCGGGATAAAAAGTTGAATTGATTTGATTAATAATTACGTTTGTTCAAATCAATTCATTTTAGAATCCTGAAATGACTAATAGGTCCGTATTTCTGACTTATGTCTTTTGATGTGTCAAAGAGTGACTTCCTAACTTACTGATGGTGCGTATACTAGTATGTTGGACATATGACTTTTAATTCACGTAGACTCGTTATTCACGGATATGGAATCCATAGCTCTTTTTGTAGAGTTAATGATATTCTCTTATATGGATTATCTTGTAATTGAAATACCAGAGCGCTCAACCATTTAGATATATAGGTATAACCAAATGGTATACTATCTATAGATAGTAAGTATTCTAATTGTGTGATAATGGAACATATAATAAAAATAAATCGAAAAGATAAAACAAGATTTATCCTTAAGCCGATTATGAACATCTTATGGGAGGTGTGACACATAGTTCTAACCAACGGTTCTCATCACCCTGCCAATGTTTTCTATATTACTTAATAGAAAATAGAGCCGCAAAAAAAGAAAGAAAGAAAGAAAGAAAGAAAGAAAAAGCCCAAATAGGAAAAAAAATCCTAAAACAAAACATAATTTTATATGTGTGTGTATGAAATTTCTCAAGAAAACATGTTTTCAAAAATAAATTTGGTCTATTAGGTGTATTTTTGTCTTTTGAATTTTTTCTACTAGCTCTTCTGGAATTCAAAGTATTCTTTCATAGTTTTTAACAATAAATAGACAAATAGTATTCCTTTATCGTTCTCAAAAATAAACAGTCAAATTCTTAAAAAATTAAAATTAAAATATGAGTTTATGTAACCTTATATGTTTCATACTACAAAATACATCATATATAATACGATCAGAATTTGCAAGAGAATATTTCGAGAGACCTTATATTCCAAGAATAATCGTCCTTTTTCACTGTCATAAAAGTTGTTATTTCAACAATCAAATTATGAATAGGAGAAATTTTATGATGTGCATTGTAAATTTATAGCGCAAACATTAATTAATAAAAACCTTATCTAAAAATTAATCTAATAGTTAAAACAATAACATTAATTAATGGTATGTTGAAAAATTAATAAAATAGTTAAAACAACAGACAAGTTGGGGACAAAATGTGAATGAACAAGGCAATAGTCATATCAATGGAGCCTCGTTGTATCGGCGTGGAATGCCGTAAGACCACAAATTTCACCTTTATTTGGTTTGACAAACTTGTCTTCTGCATTAATTTCTTTTACTATTTCTCTATTGGGTTGTCTTGGAATCGTGGAAAAAAGCATGCATAGATTTCGGCTTACGTAAACTATTTCTTCACTCTTATCTTATCATAAATTATTGGAATTCACCTTTCAATCCAATAATTTAAGACTAACCCAATTAATCTGTCACTTTCGTTTTCCATCTTTCCCTGTTCAAAAGTAAATCATTTCACACTTGATGCATTATCGTCTATCTTTCAAACGGCATTTGTAAGTGTATGTATTGCGGCTTTATCTTTATCCTTTTTTTTTTTTAAGGGATAATGGCTTATCTTTGTGTACGCGGACTTTTTAATAGAAAAAATCTTTGGGATACCGCTTATATTAGGTACAACAATTAATAAAATATAGGTTTTATACGTGAGTTTTACATTGTAAAATCTTTTATTAATGTGTGATGTTCAACACCATTAAGGCTTATAACATTGCTCTTTTAATTGTAATTAGTCTCTTAACTATGTTACTTTTCTTTATTTGGGCAATATTGGGACCTTATATACCATGGAGAACACGATCTTATTAGTAGGAATCGTTTTTACTGTAGCATATGAGAGCTTTATAGGCTTTCTTTTTACTGTGGCATGTGAAAACTTTACACTGTTTATAACTGTGTTTGTGGTGTGAACCACCCTTAGTTTGACTTCTAGCAAAAATTAAAAAAAAAAAAAAAAAAGTAAATGTGTAACCTCAATGTTTGATTGGATGGCTTTTTTAATGTTTTCATCTTTGACTTCACTCGGTAGTAGATTTGCATGAATTTCATGCACATGCTAACATACTTTCTATTAAAGCATGCTCATACCTGCCCTTTTCCATTATCTCTGTATTGCTCGTACAAGTATTTCTAATTTTTTTTCTTTCTCAAGTTTCACCTCTAATGAAAAATTAAAAGTTTCATCAAGCAAGGCGGGTAAATACTATTATCCTGGGGAGGATTCCCTTACAAATTTAACCCCCAAAACAAGAACATTCGCAATTTTTTTTTCTTATTTCGCCCCTCTGAAATTTGAAAATTGCAATGTGAAGAGTGAAATTTTTAAAAAGTTTCAGTTATACCCTAAATTTGACTTTGAATAGTTATATTTCAGATTTAATAAATCAAATAAACCAAAACTCAAGCCTAATATTATACAGATTCATAATTTTGTGAACTACAGACTGTGTTTAGTATAGTTTGTTGTTATTATCATTTAAATTATTAATTCAATTCATGAATCCGGGGAAAAAAAATATAGCGCCGCCGCTGTTTTGTCACTGTATATATATATATATATATATTTTACGTGTTTTTATACCATTATTTTACTTGAAGTAAGGTGTTAGAATTTATATTACTTTATATTAATGTGGATTTTTAAGCCACCGACTGTATGGGCTTCAAAAATTACGTGTAACATTTAAACAAAATGATATCAACGTTGGAATGTCCAACACAATTTCTTAGCTGAAAAGAAAGTCCACTACATTTGACATTTTGACAAATACGATAATAAACTATTCATGCCTTGCGCAAGTTGAGAGAAAAATATCTTGAACAATTAAAGTGTAAAATTAGGTAGCCAAAAATGGTGGGAAAGCACCAAAGCACTAAACACGCCAAAAAAAAAAAAAAAGCCGAAGGTGGGCTAAGGTTGGCCACTGGGTCTTTGCCTTTTACAAAACCCAAATTATTACTAGCTAGTTGCAATAAATAACTTTTTCTTCTAAGTTAAAAGAAGCAAATACCGCGTTTTAAAATATTTGATGTAAATAGTGTTTAAAGGAGTAAATAACATGTTAATATTTGAGGTAAATTGCATATTTACAAAGTAAATAATTTATTTTTCTTGTATTTATGATAAATGGTTTATTTACTCTCATTTAGATAATAAATATATTAATCACCTTAAATTTTTTTAAAACATGCTATTTACTTCAATAAAGTTTCAAAAAAATGTCATTTGCCTCCTTCCTTGAGTTGAAATAAGGGAAACTATAGCAAATACTATGTCTCTAGATGTTCAATGTTATAAATCGTTTATTTATTACCATTTGTAGTGAAAGATGCTTTTGATTTTAAAAGAATATTTTCAAGTGTTAAGAAAAGAGTTTACTAACTAAAAAGTTTGTAGATATTATAAAAAAGAATAAGTAAATAATAAATAAAAATCGAGAAACAATGTATTTAATTTGGGCATTATAGGGATAAATCCAATGAATCTCGAATTATCAAATTTAATCTGGAGTAACTATAAGATTTATCAAATTTGATCCTTGGAGGAATGCAATAAATCTCAAATTTATTTAATTTAGTCATAGGATAAATCCAAGAAAAATCACAAATTTGCCAATTTTGATCATGGAGTAAAATCATACCCAATTTGGTCTACGGGGATTTACCAAAATCAAAATTTAGTTACTAATTTACTTATGGTCCAGTTGTTTCAGGGTTTGAATCATGGTGGTTTGAATTTTTAAGTTTGAAATAAAAAGTTTGAAAAATATAATTTAAATTGGATTCGAATTGACTTTTGGATGTACAATTGCTTTTAAAGTTTGAAAATAAAATAAAATCTGAAATTGTATTTGGATGTAAATTTAGGAAATGTTTTTGAATTGAAATGTCAAAAAAAGAGTTCGATGAATTGGAATCTTTTAAAATCCAAGGTGGGCTAATTTTAAATTTAGGTCATTTTTTGTTTAAATTTAATTTTAAAATTATCAAACCAAACACTTATTTAACTTAAATTTGGGTTCAAACTCACAAAACTCTCAAATAAACAGGTCGTAAAAACTCAGTCCATTTTTATTCATTGCGAGAGAAAAAAAAAAAACTATTTGCTCAATTCTCTCCTAAAATAATTGTAACTTCCCATATAAGGCACCAAAATATTTAACAAACATAATCTATGTTGGTTATGTCTTGTAAAAAAATACCCCTACCCACAAAAAAAAAAAAAAAAAAAAAACTTGTTTTCCCAATGGCCTTTCTTGTTGACCCGTCAATGCCAATCCACCGCACAACTTTCACTTCCCCATTTTACCCTCATCCCCCTGAGATATTTACGCCTACTTATACAATTTTTTATCCCAATTTCCAACTGTTAAAAGCCTACTTATCTTGACGAAAAGTCAAACATGTTTGCCTCCCAAAACTAAAAAAAGTCAAAAACATGAAATTAGCCAACCCCCAATTAAAACTCTCCACGTCATAAAAACTGAGCTGGATGGATCCCACATGATCACTTCCTCACCCATAGATGTGAAAAATTGAAAAGCCCTGATTCACCGCTTCTTGATTCCCCCTCAAATATCCCAAAGCCAAAAAAAAAAAAAAAACAAAAACAAAAAAACCTTGCACAGACATTTTCACCTTCTTTATCCACCTGGCTTTAGTTACTTACTCTGAAAGCCGTCACGGTTAAAATTCTCTTTTTGGGTCTCGCACATATGCTGGAAAATTCAACTTTCCCGGAAAATCTCCCGGAAAATGGAGGTGGGTCGGTCCCGGTTGCTGCGATGGAGGAGGAGGAAGAGAGGGTGAGAGGAGGTGAAGAAGGTGACCGGAGCTGGTTAGGTAACCGGTGGCCGAGGCAAGAGACTTTGGCTTTGTTGGAGATAAGGTCTGACATGGACTCCAAGTTCAGAGACTCAAGCGTCAAAGCCCCTCTTTGGGAAGATATTTCCAGGTGATTACTTTTATATATATTCTCCTTAGTATAATTTTTTGTTTTTTGTTTTTTTTTTTTCTCGGCAAAGTTGCCTAGAAAGTGATGGAAAGTTCTATCTTTTCCTTTTCCTGTTATGTTCTTTTACCTGTTTGTATACCCAGAAAGAGAAATCCTTTTGTGTTTGTTTTTGTTTCATATAATTTTTGCACTTAAAAGTGAAATTACCTGAAGTAGTGTAGTTGTGTTTAAATGGGTGTTAATTAGTTTTAAGAAGAGAGAACCCAATTAAGTTTGTTCAATTGATTTGATGATTTTGAAGCGGTGAAAAAAAGGATTTATTTTGGGGTTTTGTTGTTAGGAAAATGGGAGAGCTTGGATATAATAGAAGTGCCAAGAAATGCAAGGAGAAGTTTGAGAATATTTACAAGTACCATAAAAGGACTAGAGATGGCCGGTCCGGGAGAGCTAATGGCAAGCATTATCGGTTTTTCGAACAATTAGAGGCTTTAGATCACCACTTATTTGATCCTCCTTCCATGGAAGAAACAAGACCAACCGCAGTCCCTCCTCCAAATAATGTTGTTCTAAATGCTATCCCTTGTTCTGTTCACAAGCCCACAGCGGAGGTGAACATAGGTGAGAATTCCTCCTCGAGCACGTCCTCCTCAAGAGAGGAGTCCGAAGGCTCGCGCAAAAAGAAGAGGAAACTGACGCGGTTTTTCGAGAGGCTGATGAAGGAGGTGATGGAGAGACAAGAGAGTTTGCAAACGAAGCTCATTGAGACGTTGGAAAAGTGCGAACAAGAACGGATAGCGAGGGAGGAGGCGTGGAAGACACAAGAGTTGGAGAGAATTAAGAGAGAGAGCGAGCTACTGGTTCAAGAAAGAGCTGTAGCGGCTGCAAAGGATGCTGCTGTTCTAGCATTTCTAAAGAAATTCTCGGAACAATCTGATCAAGTTCAATTTCCTGAGAACCCGATTGCAAGTTTTGAGAAAGATGTCGATAACCAGGCGAGGAGTCAAGGTGGAAACCTTGAGCAAGTTTGTTTGGAAATCCAGGAGAAGGATAGTAGCGACAATAGGAACTTTTCGCAGATCAGTTCATCCCGGTGGCCAAAAGACGAAGTTGATGCTTTAATTAGGTTGAGGACTAATCTTGATGTGCAGTATCAAGATAATGGACCTAAAGGACCCTTATGGGAGGAGATTTCCACGGCCATGAGAAACCTTGGTTACAATCGGAGCGCAAAGAGGTGTAAAGAGAAGTGGGAGAACATAAACAAGTACTTCAAGAGGGTAAAAGACAGTAATAAGAAAAGGGTTGAGGATTCAAAGACATGTCCTTATTTCCACCAACTTGATGCCTTGTACAATAAGAAGACCAAGAAGGTTATTAACGATTCAGTTAATAATCCGGGTTACGATTCGAGGCCCGAGGAGCTTCTGATGCATATGATGGGAAGCCAAGAAGAGCAGCAGCAGCAGCAGCAGCAACAGCTTGAGTCAGTTACCAATCAGGATGGTGAAAAAAGCAACGACAAGGTTGATGGAGATGGAGATGGTGGTTATCAGATTAATGCAGCTGATAATCATTCTCAAATGACTCTAGATAATCCTACCTCCATGGAAGAAACTATGGGCTGAAATGATGGGACAAAAGATAGGCAAGTCTTTCATGTCTAATTTTAGGATTAGGCATTCTTCTTAAGTTTATGGTCTTGGATTTTTTTTTTTTAATAAATTTTTTGGGCAGAAAATAGTGGTAAAAATGGACTATTCATCTCCGTGTGTATATGGTCATTATTTGTTGAATATATCTCACACAGAGAGAGAGAGAGAGAGGGAGAGAGAGGAGGGGGCTTGGTGTCGTGTACTTAAAATAGTACGAGCTCCCCCCATGTGTGAAAGAGTTAAAAATGTTTGTTTGCTTTTGTTTGTAATCAATAAAAAAGAATTAGAGTTAGTAATCATCCTACAATTGAAAGCGGTAAATTCTTTTTTGGCGTATAAAAGTAGTAATTATGTCACTCGTGGGCTAGCAATAGAGGGGTTACTTGCAAAAGCTAATCAAAGCAATACTATTTATACAGTATTGCCCATTTTTGACGTGGTGTCATTATCCTTATCAATTTCACTCTATTCTCTTTTGCGCTACTCTATGGTGTTTTATAGTAACATCTTTCCTTGGCATTTTTTTTTTCTTGAGGAATTTCCTTGGCAATTTTCATTGCACTGTAATTGAATGTTTGACCTCACTTTTGTAGTACTGAGTTCCCAAAAGCTAGAAGTACCACAATATGAAAGGTGTGCTGAAGTAAGAAATTTGGAAGTGAGTTCAAACTAAAGTTGGAACCAAAATATACACTGTAGCAATTCAAATTTTGTGAAAAAAAAAACTGTAACAAATTTGGTTTGAACCAAAGTTTTCAAATATTCTAAGAAGTACTTTCTAGTAGTACATTCTTTTTGCAAAAAAAAATGTTGGGACAAAATTTCAAAATTTTCCCAAACTTTAATTATAATTTTACTTATTGTCTTCCGATCTAAGAAACACGGTCTAAACTCTCCTCACACTTTAAAAAATGCTCTAAAATAGTTCTTACATTACATTCCGTCGATAAATTGAATGGCAATACGGATGGAGGTGCAATTAGGGTGCAAATTAGAGGCCGTTAGTGTAAGTTGAGTGGGAGCAAATTATTTAATTATTTTAATTTAGGTTAAGGTAATTAGTTAATTTGCAAAATTATATGGATTATCAATATTGCAACATGTGAACAAGAATTGCTAGCAACACATCTTCAGGTCAGTGGTTTTTTTTTTTTTTTTTTTTCAATTTGTGAGCAGGAATATTACTCGTGTCACATTATTTTGGTAGCAAAATAGTGGCGTGAGATAATGACCCTAGATTCTACTTTTGCCAAGCCACTAAACTCCAGCTGTTCTTGGCTTATAAAAGTATTTTTGGCCTTCATGTGGATGGTATAGTCTCACCTTATTAAAAGTCTAGAGGGGATTTTTTTCTCAAAAAAAAAAAAAAAAAAAAAAGCTTATATAGGGGATTGGTTAATAGCCATTGTCTTGACTCACAAGATGCTGTACTTGACTGCACACAAAAGGAAACTAAAGAAGTTCCTATAATTGACAACCCACTCAATCTTTTTGCCATATAAGAAAACCGCTACAACTTGATGATGTCATTGTCCCTAGTTTTTGGACTTTTAAGGTTCAACCAAATATTTATTCATATAATAACGGGTTTTTGGCAGTTATAGTCTGCACTATTTTTTAGTTATAAACAATATAAAGCTCTAACATATTACAGTAACAATAAAAAAAAATCGCTACAGTATAAAGTTTTCATATACTATAATAAAGATAATTTTAACCAACGATTCTAACCACCTTTTCAAACACTCTTGTCATACACAAGTTTGAATAATTGTAAGAAAAAGGCTATTTATTTTTATTGTTAATGCAATTATCACATACATAATAGTGTATAAAATCACCACATATTAGTAATTTTATTAGTGTCAAATCACAGTTTAGTTTTATTTCGGCTCGGCCATACATAACATAAAAATTACACTTAGAAAAAGAGGGACACAATTGTGTTGATGTGTTGATGCATTGTCAACAAGGATAAATAAGAGTACTAGTGCTACTTGGTTTAATTATTTTATTTATATAAATATTTTAGTTCTATGTGTTCTGTTTCATGCGAACTCAATTCAATGGGTCCCCACACTTTGGTTGCCGCAATTCATATCTAATTGTTTTTCTTTTGAAAAAAATTAGTCTAAATTATTGTTATGAAATTAAAATTTAACATAATATTTAAAATATTTTAAAAATATCTTTATTGATATAGTAATTATCTTAATGATATTACATGTTATACTATATAATTACATATAAATAATTTTAATAATATCATTATGAGACATTTATAAAATTTTTACAAATTAAAGTCATATTTTAATTCAATAAACGTATTTAAGTCAATTGTCTCGTTAACCCTTTCTTTTGTCTTATTCATGTCAAATGTTTAAAAAAGCCTTGGTTAATTCATCCGTACACTTATCTTATTGTTGTACCGACCATAAAGGCTTAATAAATGTTCGCCAAAATTTGCATTTGGCATCCACAGGATGGGCGCGAGGGCTTTTTCTTGCCAACGGCACTCTTTTTTTTTTTTAATATATAATTTTTGCTTTTCCATCGTTACAATTATAAAGAATATAAAGCTTTTAACTAATACAATAAAAAACAAAACTTTACTATAATATAAAGCTTTCACATGTTACAGTTCTTAAACTTAAAACGTATATTTCAACTGATTCTGCAAATAGAGCTTAGAGGAGAATATAAACATATATATATATATATATATGTAAACCAAATAGTGTTTCCAAATCCCTCACAAGGATTGGAATTTTTCAAAACAATATAAATAGCAATGGTTGTTGGGGGAAACTAATGAGTAATACTATTTGTTCATATAGAATTATATTCATGTCTTCTCACAAGAGGTGGACTTTACATACGGGTTTTATTGTACGGTCAATCCCTTGTAAGAGTTGCGGCTTTAGCCCCACGAAGGTTATAGCATTTCTCGAAACTAATTGAGAGATGATTATGATGATTGTTGCTTATGTTGTTGAGGGAAAATCAATCTAGGACGCTAGTCTCGAAAATGAAAACAAGAATTATACTTAAAAAGCCCTTCCATATAGACGAAGTGTTCAATTTTTTTTTTATATATTAAATTAGTTTGATTTCCTTGGATTATTATTATTATTATTATTAGCAATTTTTAAAGTTTCAAACTATGAAGATGTGTAAACCGTTTAAAATAAATTTACAATATATACATATATATATATGTAGTATACTAGTAAGCCTTTCCTCTTCTCTATAGTTTTGCTTTACTTTGACGATTAAAGAAAATTTTCTAAAAGCTAAAAACATCATAAAAGTCCAGTAGTGTTTTTTAATTAAGGAAAAAAAAAAAGTCTAGTATATAACTTCCTACATATAGATGCAAAGTTTTTTCACTACCACTTATTACCACACAAAAATGTTAATTAGCATATGAGTTTAATAACGATGAAAAATAAAATTTAATAATATATTTATCATTTATGCACAACGAAAATGTAAATTTTCGTATTTGATATTGGCTAATTATACTTGCAAAAGTGTGGGAACTACATTTTCGATGGTGAAAAAAAGAGTCTAGAAAACCCTAAGGGGTAGCTTAATTGGCTCAGGACCTCAAGCCAATAACAGGAAGGTCTTGGGTGTCTTGGGTTTGATTCTCCATGGGGCCACCTTCCTTAGTTTGTTCCAGCGTGTTCAGATTGAAGCAAGACATCCAAAGATATCAAAAAATAAAAATAAAAAAGGTCTAGATTTAACTGTAACAAATAATCAAAATCTTGTTAAGCTAAAAACAGTCAGTGTTGGCATATAAAATAATTTCTCAAGGAAGAAGAAGAAGAAAAAAGAGGAAATTGACACTGTTTTTCTAGAGGTTGATGAAGGAGGTGATGGAGAGACGAGAGTTCTCAAAGAAAGTTCATAGAGACAATGGAGAAGTGCCAACAAGATCGCGTAGAGAGAGAGAGAGAGAGAGAGAGAGAGCTGCTAGTTCAAGAAAGTGCTAAAGCAGCTGCTAAGGATGCTGATATGCTTGTATTTCTAAAGAAGTTCTCAGAGCAATCTTATCAAGCTCAATTCTCCGAGAACCCAATTGCAGGTTTGCAAGTCTTGAGCAAGGTGTTGATAAGAGCCTTTTTATATAATCTTATAGGATTAAAACTTCGTCACTTGTAAAACCGTAGGTCCTAAACTAGAATCTATAGCGTATCTTTTATACTAAGACTCACTGTTTTGTGAGTAATAAAGTTTTAACTTGTAAGAATAGAAAAGACTTTTTATGTCGATAAACAGGAGAAAGAGCCATGGTTGGAAACCTTGAGCAGGTTTGCTTGGAGGATCATGGTAGAAAACTTGGAGCAGGTTTCCCAACCCCTACTATGATAAAAGGACACTTTAGTGGCTTTTTGTAGGGGTAAGATTTTTTAGAAACTTTATTCTAATAATTGATTTATTTATAACCAAAAAGAATTGAACCTATCATATTTTTTTTTTTTTTTTGAAATATTTACCTTTTTATATCCTATGCTTTAAATTTACTAAAAAACCAATACTTTAAGATTAGATTTAATATGCCTTTTCTCGATTAATAATTGATTTTTTACCTTTAAAATTATTAAATTATCCTTAAAGAATAGAGAAAAACCTAAACTTTCAAAAATAAGAAAATAAAAAAAAACACAAAAACCATCTGTAAAATACTCATATTTTTTAGGTGAAAACTCTTTAGCTTAAAATTTTTTTAAGATATAAATTTATATATTAAATTTAATCTAAAGATATACATCCAATAAGATAAAAAACCGAAGATATAACGTTTCAAAAAAAAAATAATACACCAGAAAAAACAAAAAAGACGAATAATAATTTTTTTTCCTTGTGTTATCGAACTTTCCGACTCTACTGTCCCTTAATATAGAAATCTTTTTTTGGGTTGCCGACGCTAGATATTGTGAGAATGATTTAGAAAAACGGAGCTGCATTGTATACTTTGTATGGTACCAGCTACGTTTAGGTCAATAATTAGGTTTTACCCATGTCAAAATTTTCCATGCAAAGTGACAGAAAATAAAAGAAGAGGGGAATGAGTTTAGAGCTATTTTATTTTTTCATTTTAGATAATGTGTGATTCTGTCAATGAAGTTTTGAAGCTCCAAAGTAGGCCTCCTTACCTTGAAGATTTGTCGCTATGAATTATGACTAATTTTTGCCTTGCGTAATAAGCCAACCACGAAAACAAAATTTTAGATCAAAATTGCACTACAGAAGAAATGTTTAACATGAACTATATTTCTTCAAGGACTCAATCCGCTAATTAGAACTCACCCTCTTTCTTTTCCTCGATCTTCCCACTCTTTCTTTTCCTCGATTTCTTCCGACGAGTTTTATTGTTCTTGGACGCGTTTGTTGATGGTTTCTGGTTCTTGTTTTGTCGCTTTGGTGGTTTCCCATTATCATCATCTTTGTCATTAGAAGGAACCACATCACTCATAGAACCATCTTCTTCATCTGAACGGAGTACCAAGTCCTCCACAACATCTTCATCCATGGCAAAATCTTCTTCAACTTGCTCCGTTTTGCTCTTCTTTTTCCCCTTCCTGTTTGATTCTTTAGGTAGTTTGCCACTGCTAATTAACCAATCAGAACAAAACGTAAATTGTAGAACACGAATTGGACTAATATATAAATGAGATAGAGATATGCGATAACTATACTTGGAGCCACTTCCTGGTAACCAAGAACCACTGAAAGCAGCATCGCCTTCTTCATCCTGGATATAATCTCCTCCATCATTACATCACTTTTTGGCATCTTATTCCCAAAGACAAACGATTTTTCACCAAGAACACTAGAATAATACCATTTACAAGCATGTTAGAATTAGAAACCCAAGCATTAAAAACATGGTGGATATAAAGATTCCTAAAAGACAACATGATAGCAGACCTGGATTCCGTCAATGAGTCTGTTCTTTGTTTTGCTCTTTCGCGAAGAGACAAGACATACTGCAATAGAGGGCTGGCTCCCACAGCCTTCTCATCCTACAACCAAAAAAAAAAAAAAGCATCCTTAAGCCAGACAAAGACGATGCTTTTGTACCCAGTAATTGAAAGGGCAAAAACCAAGTTACGTAGAAACGGCAAAAACCAAGTTACGTAGTAAGGGCAAATACCAAGTTATGTAGAAAGGGCAAAAATCAAAACATGTAGACTGGTTTAAGATTTAGAGAAGCAACTTTTGGCATTAAAAAAAAAAAAAAAAAAAACAAGCATCCTTAAGCCAGACAAAGACAATGCCTTTGTACTAAATAAATTAACAAACAAAAGAGATTTGAGAGATTTTCCAACAAAATTTGCTACCCAGTAATTGAAAAGGCAAAACTAAGTTATGTAGACCGGTTTAAGATTTAGAGAACCAACTTTTGGCGTTTGCGTTTAATAATTATTATAAAAATGAAATCATGGGAAAAATTCTGCTTGAATACCTGAAGAAAAGAATTTACTGCAGAATCATTTGGCATGAAAGTAATTGACTTCCGCTTTCATTTGTAAATACAGAGGTAGCCTCGATCTAGAACATAAGAAAAGCAAAATCAATAGCTGAATGCTTCCATTCTTTTGGACATAACAATAACGCATGGAAAGGACTTTTAGTATTCTGGATTTTACACGCCTAAAAACCTCGAGCAGAGGACAACTAATCACTAATTGAAGAGCTTACCTGGTGGATAAGCTGCCGCATCGCTTTGTGAAACCTATCAACTTTGGTGGACTTGCAGAAGTTACGCAACCCTACAGCTGGAATAAAAGACAGCTCAAAGAAAGCAACAGAGTAGCTCCATTGAGCTAAATGTTCGGCAAGCTCATCAATGACAGAATACACACAGGCCTCCTGAAACACTTCGGGTCTTCACAGTAGGCTTGCTAACCTAGGACCAAATCATCCACAACCTCGTCAAAAACAATGTCTTAAAAAGTGTAATCGCAGGAATAAGAATGTTCGTGTTCATCGAATATGTACCTTCAGTATTGTTCGTAAATCGACAGATTTTCCAACCCCTCCAGTTGGGGGCCTATTCAATTCTTTCATTTCCAGCATGTCCAAAAGGAGCATCGAAACGGGAATAAAATTACCAGTTGAAGCAGCAATCCGGTTAAGCATTCTAGCACACCTCCATCGAAGATGGAACTATCTGGCAGTTGGAACTAAACGGGCCACCCCAGAAATGATTTGCGTTAAAAGGAAATGTGAGTAGCCTAGAGTCAGCTTCTGTGCTATAGGCACATATTGCTCCGGTCCAAAGCTCAAGGCAGTTGATGAACTTCCACTCATAAACTTTACGGAATGCTTCCTACAAGAAACAACCAAGAACAAAGCACAAGTTAACTAAACAGTGGGAAAAGAACTCTCTGTATTTAAGGATCTGATGAAAGCTACAAGTTCAACGAAGAATGAAAAGAACCTCAAGAAAGGAAAACTAACAGCTGAAAAGCCGAATGATGCTTTCTATCAAGGAAAAATAAACAAATAGTACCTTGGTCTTCGTATTAAGTGGCTCCCATACGTAAGATCATTGCCAATTGCCAAATGAAAATAGAGGCGTGTTGGTATGCAGTTGGGATATCCAGTCCGAAAAGTTCAATGACACAATTCTGAAGAAACTGAATATGCTGTAATTTCACAGCATTTACAAACCGGCAGTTCAAAACATATGATTTGTAGATCCCTCTAAAGCACTCAACTAAGCAATCAGATCCAAGCCGAACACAAAGATCTCTTAAAAATAGTAAGGAGACAACGGGAAGGGCACCCCCTCCTGTACCCCAAATGTGCAGGGCAACCTGAAAGAAAAAGGTAAAAAGAAAGTTTTACTCCCTCATTATATATATATATATATATATATATATATATATATATAACCTAATTTACAAGAACTCAAGAACCAGGAACTAGGAACCAGCTAAAGATTTAACCAGCAATAGAAGTTAAAAAACAATGTTTGGTTTGAGTTGTAGTTCAAACTTCGAGACCTTTTTGCTTCAATGTTTTCTCTAACAAAAATTTAAAAAACCGCTCAAGCTTTCAATTCAAATTTAGGAACCAAACGAGCACTAGTTTTAATCAATTTAATCTTAAGCAGTTGGGTGCCTTAAGATGTGCATTATGAATCTAGATATCTCAAACCACAAGCGATAACAAGTACAGACCTTAACATACTTCCTTAAGAGACTTGGGAAAGCAGCCAAAAATATGAAAGAAAATTTAAGCCGCTGTAAAGTAAATGATATCATTCCCCAGTCAGTCATTTGGTTCAAAACAAGCAAGGCATTTTGAAGATACGACTTGACCAAATGACTGTAGGTCTTCCACTCTTTCCTGATAACCAGATCTGTTATCATCTCCTTTTTCCCACCAGAAGCAGGAAGCTTCATCAGTTTTTGCAGTATTCCATCCATTTCACAGAGCACAAGCAACATAATTTTATTGAAAACGCTACTTGACATAGTACTGAATTTTGTCGATGAATCACCTCTACCATCATCACCATAGTGACATGCAGTGCAAAAAAATCTCATAAAAAAACGAATGGCTGCCAACTTTGCATCATCTGTAACCGCATTGCACCATGAATCCACCATTTCAGTGGTTATAACCTGTGCCGAAGGCTTTTCTTCCTCCCCCGGAGTTTCATGGTCGCTAACTTCGTCCTCGCCATCTCGTATTCCTTCATCCACTTCAATTTCTTCCTCTTCCACATCACCGTCCACTTCAGTTTCTTCATCCACATCGGTACCAATATTATCCTACACAAAACAGTAAGAATAAGATATTGAGAATTTTTTAAGAATCAATTAGAAACATCAACATCTTGAACACCTCTTTCTGCATTCTTTTCACTTGCTGCTCACTTTTTTTTTTCTTTTTTTCTTTTTTTTTGTGGTTTGGCACTTTCATCCTCAAACTTTTTTTTCTTAACAATTTAGTCCTTGAATTTTTAAAATAATAGCAATCAATATTTTAGCAAATATTGGAACTAATTCAGGGACAATAAAAAAAACGATGAACAATTGTGCCACAACTTCGAGAAGTTCAAGAAGCACAAGTGCTAAAAAAACTAATTTTTCCATAAATAGATTAAAAAAAATAAACACTATATTTTTAAAAACAAAAATAAGAGAAGAAAGCATCAAATAGCCAAAAAAAAAAAGTCAGAAGACAAATGTTCTTAATTTTTTTTTTGTTTGAGAACTTACATCAATATCCTCATCATTGAATTGCAGAAGCTCCTGGTCATGCTCTTTCAAGAATTCATAGAATTCTGGGTCCTGCACGGAACAAGAGTAAACAACTTAAATGTCCTCAATATCCAAACCAAATTCATGCTTACACCAAAAGGAGAAGAAGAATAAGTAGATTTTGTGACCTTTTCTTCAAGCCTTTCCAATTGCTCCTTGTGCCCTTTGGCTTTCCCAACAAACTTTGAAGATTTTCTCTTTCTACTTCCATTTTTATCCTCTGAAATTACAGTTAACCAATGGCATACTCTACAGCAAAAATGCAAGTTGATGAATTATTAAAAAAATAATATATTATAGCAAAGTAAAGAAAAGTCCAACTTTACAAAAACAAACAAACAAAAAAAACCTGGGTGCTTTGTATCCATTGCCAGAAGGAATGGGCATGGACAATGGAAGTGAATTTACCTTGAAATTAGGGTTTTCTTCCTACCATAACATAGCTGGAGGTCAAAAAAAAAAAAATGCAATTCAAACACATTTCCAAAAAAAGAAAGTGCTCAAACAGGCAAATATAGAGATATCAAAAATAAAATAAAAAAGCAAAGACTAAAACTCAAAACTTCACAAGATGTTTATTAAATGACAAAACTTTATGCAACAAAAAACCAGAGCAAAAATTTCCAAAAGTTGATTTCTTTTTCCCCAAGACGAATTTGAAAAACTATCACAAATGAGTAACCAACTGAAATCCAAACCATTAAAAGTTCCCAAACTTTTTTCGTTTTCAAACAAAGATTGTTGTTTAACAACAAGAAGCCACAAAAATTAAGAAGAAGACGAAGAAGCTGAGTGTGGGAATTAAAAGAAATAGAGAAAATGTACGGATGAGCGACGGCGAGGATCGACGGCTGAGGCGGCAGCTGCTCTGTTTGTGAGGAGAGAGACGCAGAGAGCGACGGAGAAGAGATACAGAGGAAGAGAGGGAAAAATTAAGGTTTAAGGGACCTTAGGAGTTCTCACATACTAGCAAAGCTCGGTTTCATTTTTAACCCTCAAATTATACAAATTTTAACGTGACTATAATAGACCTACTCTTTCCGCCTCTTAAATATCAATTTTTAACAATTCATACACATAGGATGTACCAGCGAGCAATATTTTTTACTAATTGTTTTTTTTTTTCAAAAAGCATTTTAATTATTTTATTGGCCAAAATTGCTTAACTGAATTGTCTAAAAAAAATTGCTTAACTAATAAAATATTTGAAATTGTGTAGTAAGAGTTATCTATGGATATACATTTGAGCTATATTTGATAAACCGTATTGTATTGTAATAGATTATAATGTATTGTGTTGTATTATCATAATACAACACAGTATTTGGTGTGTAACATATTGTATAAGGGTCAAAATGTAATTTTTTTAAGTTTGATGGTTAAAATATAATTTTTTAAAAATTTTAGAGTCAAAATATAATTGTATCAAAATTAAGAGGTCAAAATATAAATTTTAAGAAATATGGGGTCAAAATATAATTTTTAAGAAAATATTTTCAAATTTTAGAAAATTATAAATTCCGGTGCAATTCTATGTTGACCTAATCCAACCCCGAGTTAGATCCAATTCTGTCAAAAATCATAGACTCAACATAAAATAATACAATACAATACACTAAAAATGAGCCATATTTTATAATACAATATAGATTATATTAATTTACTTAGTGTATTATTAGACAATACAATGTTGTAATATGATATACCGAGGATACACTTGATGATGTAATTAAAAAAAATGTATACTTTCATGATAAACTTAAAACAAATAAAAAAAATAACCCTTGAATAATTTATTGCATTTAACATCTTTAAACTTTTAACCTTTTATATTTGTGCTTTATTACTTGTTTTGCACGTCGTATGTGTGTTCATTGTGTTGGGCTTATTCTAACTAGCATCTAGCAAAAAATGGATGGGAAAAAATAATACAAAATGCCTTTAAAACATACCACTTATTAAAACTGTCTTCCATTTTCTGACTTTTTAAAATTACACCCTTTCTGATTTTGTTTTTTAAGATATTGATTACATATTTACTATTTTACCCATTATAATTTAATTTCAAAAATTATAATCCCTAAGTCTTTATCTATATGCCTCTATCTCTTTCTCCTCTCTTTCTCTGCCTACTCGCTCTCTCTCCTCCTATGGATTCCATCATCGCCTTAGGAAAGGAAGTCATTCAGAACCGATTTAACCATTGGGAACATTAGAGGCCGCCTTGATAGAGGAGGAGAGAAATCAACGCTCTAAGCCATGGACTGAGGCGGCAAGACCATCTTGATGAATTTCCTTGGGCAAAGCATGGCTTTGATCTTTGACAAAGAAGTGCCTTCGGTCTCCAGGTCTCCGTTCGATAGTTGGTACTTTCAACACCGCTAAGAATTGCATAATTCTACGACATTCAGAACTCTCAGGAGAGAAGGGCAAACCTATCAAGGAAATAAAATGATCGACTACGAGGATGCAATTAAGGCTGCTGGCATAGTGGGGCTTGTCGTTGGGGCTGCAAGGGAAGATCTTGCTGTTGTAGCTGACGAGTATGTTGCTTGCTCTTGCCGATTCTGGTTTCTTCTTCTTCTTCAATTTCATGCTTGCTGTTTTCTTTAGTTTTTATTTTCTTTGTTAGAGAAAAAAATACGAGAGAGAGCAATTGTTAAAGTGTTTCAAGTAAAAATAATAATAATAAAATAAAGAAGTCTGATTATATCATATATGTTGGGATTGTTTTTGCATATGATTTTGATGAATCCTTTAACGGATTTTTGCAAATTTTTGGATATGGAGTTTTTGTAATCTAGTTCCTTAATATATTTAGTTATAATCTGGTTGTTAGATATGAATTTTTTGGAATTCTAAGATGTGGAATTGTAGTTGTAATCTAGTGGTTTCCACTTTGGAACTTGGAGTTTTGTAGAACAAAACCTGGCAACGAGTTCAAGGATGGAATCCGATGGAATGGAACTAGGTAAGTTCTGGTAGGTTACGAGATGGAACCTAGTGTGTTCCAGTACGAAATCTAGATGAATATGGCGAGTTCTGGGATGGAACTTAGGGGGTTTTGATGCTGTCTTGGACGGAACTGGTAGGTTTCAAAACGGTGTAGGGCTCAAGCGGGTTCTTTCATAAGGGATTAAGAAAGGAGGGTAACTTGAACTTTTAATAAATTATCAATTTCTAAGGGTAGTTTTAATAAGTTGTTGGTTGAATGATATTTTTAATAAGTTAGGACATTTGGAGGGCATTCTTGTAAGTTGTCCAATAGATTATTCTCACTAGTGCCTATTAAAGTATAGGATTATTCCCATTTTAGCTCATAAAATTTCAGTTCGACTATTAAACTTCTTATTAATCATTCTTAACTCGTTTTAATAAAATTTTCATTAAAATAAACTGAGAAAGATTGCATGAACATTTGGTTCATAATTTTAAAACAAAACTTTAAAACTTTGTGAAAGAAACACTCACCAAAAGACTTGAACTGTAATTTAAACTAGCAAAACAAACAGCACAATAAGACCTAAGGCAATCCTTTTTTGTATGTTTTAAACTTAAAAGTTTAGAAAGGAGAGTTAAATGGGACTTCTTTAGGGTTTAAATAAGAAAAATGAAAGTTTTAAAAGAAAAACAAGAAGAAGAAAGAATGGCCCTAAAATAAATGCAATTTTTTTTAGTAGAGTTGACAATTTTGCTTCATTGATGGAGCATAAGTGTTTTAATTGTTGGATTAACTTTTTAATGGTCTGATTATGCCATGAAACCATTATATATTGTGCGTTGCAAATTTTTAATGTAGATAGTCATAGATCAGACATTAAAATTATAATCTAAGCGCTAAAACACCTAACTCTACTGATTAATAAAAATTGTCTTTTTCTAGTGTTGGTGCTTACCAAGAAACAGTGGCAAATCAACACCATGTGCTGTTGTGTATGATGGACGGCTCCTCCTTGCTCTTCTTTGCCTGCTTGACTAAACCTACAACAAGAGGAGGGACGATTCAGAGGTGAGGGGGAAACCAGTTAGGTAATAAATAAGGGCTCTTCGACGCTTAAGGCAGGTGTTGCTTGGTAGAAAACGAGAGCTAGTTCATTGGGAAGGAGCACGCTTACTTGAACTACAATAAATGCACTTTATTTATAGGTTGCCACTTGAACCGGGTGTTTGGTGGGTTTTGCCCATAGCCCGTGGGTCACATCAAGGAGTGTCAGAAGGCAAAAGACAAGTGTCGTGCCCTTCGTTGGTGGATTAGTTCCCATCTGATGTGAGTTGTCCGCCATCTGTTGATCAGTGATGGCGAGTAGCGGCCTTTTTGCAAGTTAAGGAAATCTGACTCGAGCTGGTGTCTGAGCTAAGGAGGCGACCATTCATGCCGCAGCCTAAAGGGCCTTGAAGAGAACCTTGGATAGACAGTTCGAGTTGAATAGGGTTTGTTATACGGTCCCATTAGCTTGCGCTGAGTAGGTTTACCGACCACTGTAATAAAGATCCTTGGTAGTAGCGTCGAGCTCACCCCCTAACAATAACCCTCTAGTTTACCTGCTTGATGCTTGGCTGGGTGGACTATGTCAAGAGAGTGAGGTTGGCTCAAGATGGAGCTCAAGCGACTTGGGTCATACGCTGAAGCTCGGAGGGACACGTGTTGACACGCGATTGGCTATTTCCTTGACAGGTGTAATCATCGCACCTCTTTGCTTTTCATGCCTAAGTTTCGCACCTAAGGCGATTATAAATAGGGCTTCATTCCCCATCATTTTCATGTGCAATCAAGGCCACACTTTGTAACTTCTGAGTTTTAGCTGCCGAGCTATAGTTGACAACCCGAGGACTTCATTTTCCCGAGCTTCCACATCTCGATCAGGTAATTTGTCGAGAAGCATACGAAAAAATGAGTGACCTTTTCGACTCCCATAACATAGATATTTCTTGGTCGGACAGCAGCACTGAAATGAAGAGCTCAACCTCCAAGAAGCTTAACATTGAAGGATTATTCCCTAGGCAAGACGGGCCAGGCCGGCTGGTTCAAATCTTGAGGCTCAACGCTAGGATAGTTTTTGAATAGGAATTTCTTGACTTTTTGGACGGAAGACGCCTGGTGAGACCATATAAGGGTGAGGATCCATACATCGGCACTGCCACCACTGGCACATCCCGAGTTACAGCCCAAGAGCGTGCCGATCTGGAGGCGGCTGTTGATGAGCCAAGCACCTCCAGTCAAGAAAAAGGGTCCCGGTCTAGGTCATAGGTCAAGTAACTGTGGAGGTCTCTGACGAGAAGCAGGCGACTAAGGAAGTGGAGCCCGAAGGGAGTACTGCCAAGGAAGGCAAGGACACTGGGAGACTAGTCGTCATGAGAGTCTGGGGGGTGACTGCTTATTGATATCTCAGCTCGGCCAAATGTCCATAGCGGGCTACTCTAGCCCAATGACCGAGTCTAGACTTGAGGACCTGCACCGAGAATTCAACATCCTAGAGGACATCGACCTCGTCATGCTTGGGGAGGGAGATTCGCCCTTGACCCCACCCGAAAGGTACATCACATTGTACGCCGAGTTCTTTAGGGCTAGGTTGCACTTACCGTTCCACCCCTTCCAACATCTAGCCTACCTAATTAGCCAGGTAGGTGACAATGGCGAGGTCGAGTGCGGTTGATATACTGGGGCCAAGCACCATCAATCTAGGTGGCTAACGAGGAAGCCATCATCGTCTAGTATCGAGGACTCATCGAGTAGCTCCTTTGTCGAGGGGCCACCCGTAGCAGACGAGGACCTCGAATATGTTATTTGACTCCTATATCCATCAGGCCAGCTCTAGATTGGTGGTGAGCTCCTTTTTTTTTTTTTTTGGTCGAGCTTGCCTTAACTTGGGAGATTTTCTTACCTTTTGTTGTAGATATGTCTTCTCGGCCAACTTCCTGAGAAGAAAGGTAGGCAGTGATGGAGAGTCTTCGCCAATCCAAAGGGAAGGCCATGGCCGGTTCCAAAAGGAAGAGGACCCTAAGAATGGAGCAGCCACCATGGACGAAACAACCACCCTAAGTAGTCCAAGTTGTTCCCCTACCTTCGCCAACAAGAAAAAGGGCTTCATCTAGCCAACCCTAGCCACCCGTCGTTACAACCGCCATGCCACCACCTTCGGCCGATCCTCCAATGAGGTGTAGGAATACTCGGCGCCTTATCATTGATAACCTCACCGATGCTATTCTCGGGGAAACTTTTTTGGAAAATCTTCGGAGGAAGAACTATGACGACTTGTTCTGCACTGTCTTTTACTCTACCGCTAAGGTAAGCAAAACTTTAATCCCGAGCTCCTTTTAACTTTCTTATTCTTTGTGCTCTAACCTTCATCTTTTCAGGCCTATGCATTTTTGGAGCTAGCCTATATGGTCGAGCAGAAGGAGCTCAGCCTTAAGAAGGAGAAGCACAATAAGATCGTGTTCGAGAAGGATGAGGTTGAGAAGGAGCTTGAGTCTAAGAACATTGAGCTAGATCAAATCAAGGAGTCTCTTTCTCGGGGCTTGGCCGAGGTCAACAGGGCAAGGGAAGAGGCTGAATAGGCTAGGGTGGCGGCAGAGTAGGCAAGGAACGAGGCCAACCAAGCTTGAGACAAGGTCAACCATCTGAGATCCCAACTACGAGCTTCCCATGCCGAGCACCAGTGGTTTCGAGAAAAGAACTACCCGACTGCTTAGACCAGGCCATGGATGAGTTTAAGTACGTCCCTGGAGTACACGGACTATTACTATCTTAGGATGATTGACCCGTGGGATTATATTATTGAAAAGCATCCCGAGGTGGTCGATTTTGACTGGTCCCTCATTGTTGAGCCAGAGTGGGAGGAAATGCAGCAGCCCAATCCGAAGGAGGTGGTCGAGGTGGACGGTGAGGACGAGGGAGATGGCAGGAATAATGATGAAGCCAGGGACGGGGCCCAGGCTTGAACTTTTGTATTTCTCCATCCGGCCTCGAGAGGTGTCTGGTTATTTGTACCTCCTCACCACTTTTTAATGAAATTTTCTTTCTTCTCTAATTTTATCGCTTCTCGAAATTTTTCTTTTAATTTAAATTCAAAATTTCCTAAGTGCAATTGTTCTTGAATGAAATGTTAATTCCATTTCTTAGAAAGTTGTCAGGACTCCCAAGCCGAGAGCTGCTCAGGAATAAAGTTTAAGCTATATTTCTTTGAGTAAGATGCTTTTCGGGAAAGGAATTGAGTTAAGAATTCTTTCAAGTTGAACATTCCTCGGGAGGAAATATTCTAGGAAATGAATTCCGATCTCATGTCTTCCCAATTCCATTTCCACGAAGTTTAGCATCTCAGAATTGAAATGTCTTACTTTTCCAAGTTGAATGTTCGTTGGGAACAAGCTTTCTTGGAAATGGACAATTGGCATTCATCGAGTTTAGCTGAGTGGGGAAGGTCTGTTTCTCGGTCGGGCAGAGCACAACGGCGTATGGTACCCTATACCTTGTCGCTCCCCTTAGACTTGTTTAAGTTCATTTGAACTTTTGCAAGTCTAGTGTTGGTTGGGCATGGTCATGCTAGGGTGACTCTATCCGAGTAGTCGGTACGGCGATAGACTAATGGTCAGTTCTATCAACCAGCCCCCCAATCCAGTCAATTGGGATGACTTTGCCTCTTCAAGAGTCGGGTCGGGTGCCCCGAACTAAATTGTGGCCTTTCTCTTCGGGAGTTAAATATTCTTGACACAAATTGCTCAATGAAACTGTGTAGAATTTGAAATTTTCATTAATATATGTATTTTTTACATTCTAGCCCTGTTTAGTAGGTCTAGTTATAAAAGAATATGGCTAGAGGTCAAAAAAGGTTTCTGGCTCCAATTAGCAAAAGAATTTCTTCAAAAGCTCGATGTTCCAAGGATGACCGAGCAAGTTGCCTTCCATGTCAGATAGCCTGTAGATGCCTGGACGAACAATTCTAGTCACTCTGTACGGTCTGTCCCACTTCGAGTCAAAGAACCCTAGCCTGGGCCGTTGAATAGTGACCTTTTTAAGCACTAAGTCACCAACTTTGAAACACTTTGGTTGGACCTGCTTGTTGTAATACCGAGCTATGACTTGGTTTCGGGCTACGTTATAGATTGCAGCACGGTCTGTCTTTTCCTCGAGCATATCTAGCTCGGACATCATGATCTTGGCATTTCAAATATCTTCGTACTGCTTGACTCTAAAGCTCGATAGTCCAACTTCTGCCGGAATGACTACCTTGGCCCCATAGACAAGGGAGAATGGAGTCTCTCCGGTGGCAGTCTAGGCTGTCGTTCGGTACGCCTAGAGCACCTTTGGGAGCTTGACGATCCACGCGTCTTTGAGATCCTTGAGTTTTTTCTTTAGGTTGTCTTTGATCGTCTTATTAATGGTTTCAACCTGTCTGTTGCTTTGAGGGTAACAAGGGGAGGAGAAAACCTTTTTGATGCCGAGCTGCTTGCATAAACGGAGGAGGCTTGATGACTCAAACTGTTTGGCGTTGTCAGTCACAATGGTGTGCTAGATTTCGAACCAATAAATGATGCTTTTTTATATGAAGTTGGTGCATTTGGCCTCGGTCACGTTGGTACATGGCTTCACTTCCACCCACTTTGTGAGGTAGTCGATGGCCATTATGTAATACTTAAACTGAGACCGGGCCTGAGGGGTCCTAATGAGGTCGATGGCCCATTTGGTAAAGGCCACGCTGATGTTACCGAGGTGAGTGGTTCAGCGTGGTGTCCAGGCACCCTAGCAAACTGTTGGCATTTGAAGCATTTCTACACAAAGTCCTTATAGTCTTGGTCCATGGTCGGCCAAGAGTATTCTTACCAAAAAACACTTCTGGGCCAGAGATCACCCCCCAGAGTGATTACCACATAGCCCTTCATGGATCTCCTTCATTAAATATTAGGCTTCTCTAGGCCATAGGCACTTTAAACATAGGGTAGTATAGCCTCGTCGATAAAGCTTTTCACTTACATCGATTACCGGGCCGAGCTGTTACAAATTCGACGTGCTTGTTCTCGGTTATCAGGCAATTAGGCTATGGTTAGGTATCGGATGATTGGGTCCATCTAGGTAGTTTCTTGGTCTTTGGCTACACTTGCTACTTGCTTGTTAATACTTGGCTCAACAAATCTCTTGATGAAGACCGACGTGAGCTCATTGTCGTCCAAGCCTAAGGCCAGTCGAGCAAGCAAATCGGCCTCAAAATTTTTGGATCTGGGGATCTGCCTGAATGAGTAAGCTTTAAATTGCCTAAGCAATGCTCTGACCTCTTGTATATACGCGATCATGGATCCTGTTCGGGCTTAGAACACCCCAGTAACCTGTTGGACGACTAGCATAGAGTCATTGTGGATTATAATACGATCCATCCCAAGGTCTCTCACAATTCTAAGCCCAGCCAGGAGTTCTTCATACTCGACCTCATTTTTAGAGGCCTTGAAGTCGAACCGGAGTACGTAGATTGTTTATATCCATCCAGGCTGGTTAAGACCAGCCCGACACCTAAGCCCTCAACACAGGAGGATCTGTCCATGTAGAGTTTCCATTTTGGTTTGGGCTTGGAGAAATCATTACCTCCGTTGCTACTCCAAGTGTCTTGGTCTTCGAAAGGGGCTTTCTCAGCCAAAGGCATGCTTCGTGCGGCATCGGTGAACTCGGCAATGATTGGCAAGGGCTTGGGCCTTAATGGTCGTCCTAGGGACAAAGTGAATATGGTATTGACCAAGTTTGACTGACCATTTGGCCATCTGCCTAGACATCTCAGGGCTCTAAAGGACTTACCGGAGGGGGAACTTGGTCAAAACTCGGATAGTGTGGCCTTGAAATACGGCTTTAGTTTTTGAGCCGAAGTGACAATAGCAAATGCAAGTTTTTCCAGTGGAGAGTACCTCTCCTCGGTAACCTAGAACACATGGCTAGTATAATAGACGGGTTTTTGAACACCATCTTCTTTTAGGACGAGAACCGAGCTCATAGCCTTGTTAGAAACGACAAGGTAGGCAAACAATACCTCTTCCGAAAGAGGTTTGGATAGGAGTGGGGGCGTGGCTAAGTACCTCTTTAAGTTTTAAAAGGCTTTCTTACACTTCCTGCTCCATTCAAACCTCCCATTGAGTGTTTGAAAAAATGAATGGCACCTAAAAAGGGCTACTACCATGCCGGTGAGTTTCTATATCTCCTTGACAGTCCGAGGTGAATGCATATCGATTACAGCTTAAGCTTTGGCTGGATTGACTTTTATTCCTCTTTGGTTGATCATGAATCCAAGAAACTTGCTCAAGTTGACCCCGCACATGCATTTTGTCAGGTTGAGTTTCATCCCATACTCCCAGAGAATGTCAAAGCTTGCTCAGAGATTGGTCATGTGATCTACTATTCAGATAGATTTAATGAGCATGTCGTCTATATTAACCTCTCTAGTCTTACCGATCAGTTGAGCAAACATTTTGTTGATAAGGCATTAGTAGGTCGCTCCGTCATTCTTGAGTCCAAAGGGCATAACCACAGAGCAATATAGCCCTTAGTTGGTGATGAAGGTGGTCTTTATTTAGTCTTCCTCAGCCATTCGGATTTGATTGTAGCCAGAGTAAGCATCTATGAAGTTCAATAGCTCGTGCCCGTGGTCACATCTACGAGTTGATTTATCCAAGGTAGCAGGAAGCAGTCCTTGGGGCAGGCCTTATTGAGGTCGGTATAATTGATACAAATCTGCCATTTTTCATTCGCCTTCTTAACAAGGACCATGTTTGTCAACCACTTCGAATATGTTACTCCTTGGATGAATCTGGCTATCAGGAGCTTCTAAACTTCTTCGTTAATGGTGGCATACCTCTTTGGATTGAAGGCTCTCCTCTTTTGAATGACTGGTTTGTAGTCTGGTTGGACATTAAGCTAGCGGCTGATGGTATTAGGATCGATGCCAGGCATATCCTCATGGGACCACGCGAACACATCTCGTACTCCTTAAGGAGCTTCTCTAGGTCAGCTGGGATCTTAGTTTTCAACTGAGAACCAAGTTGGACGGTTTGGTTGGATGTGTCAGGTCCAAGTTGAACGACATCAAATCCTCCACAGGGGTGGCTCTTACCTCTTCTTTGGAAAGAAGTGGGTCGAGGTCAAAGAGCATCTTCAGCGCTTGCTTGGCAAGGAATTGGATCTCATCGACGTTATAAATCGTCGAGATGTTGAATTACCGAGCTGATGCAGCCTTGATAGCATTAGTGTAGCATGCTTAGGAATCCTTTTGTTGTGACCTGATGATTTAGACCCCATTGTCTGTTGGGAATTTCATGACTAGGTGGTAGGTGGAGACCACGGCCTTCAATGCATTCAACATCAGACAACCGATGATGATATTGTACTGTGAGGGTTTGTTGACGACTAAAAAGTCGACTATACGTGTTACCTAAGCAGCCCCCTCACCGAAGGTGACCGATAGGCTGACCTTTGTAACTGCTCGGTCGTACTTGCCAGTGAAGCCATACAATGGTGTCTGGACAAGGAATGAGGGTAGTGTTGCTGATTTTCAGCTTGTTGTACACTTGTTTGAAAAGGAGATTGACCGAGCTACCATTGTCGATCAACACTCGTCGAATTATGTTGTTGGCGATCTAAAGCTCACACACGAGGGTGTCATTGTGGGGGTGGATAAGTTTATCTGCTTCCTCTTTTGTAAAGGTGATCCGGACATCCTGTTGATGGCAGATCTTGTTAATGTGCTCAAACACATTCATGAGGCTGCCCTTGTCAACTAGCCGAGCTTCTCGAGCATAAGTGCACCGTCCAATCAAAGTGTCCCTGGTAATAGGCCCTTTGAAAATTGCATGCACAATATTCAGAGGTTTCGAGGTGTTCCCACTATCGTTGCATTGGCGATTCTACACATCGTGGGCTGGTTGCTGGTCTCTCTTAGCTACAGAGCCTGAAGTTAGGACTTGCTTTACAAACTCTCGCAAATGACCATCTCAGACCAACCTTTCGATTTGGTTCTTGAGCTGGATGCAATTGCGAATGTAGTGTCTCACATCCTTATGGAAGTTACAGTACTTGTTTTGGTCCTGCTTCATCTTGTTGCCCTTGAGCTTAGGCGGATCGACTAGTAGGTTCATTCCACTCACTTGAGCAAGCATCTTGTCAAAACTTATGACCAGGGGTGTATAGCTTTGGAACTTTTCCAGTTGGCACCTTCGGCTTCTTGGTTTTCTTTTCTTTCTTCTTTTTCTTGTTCTACTCAGCACCTGGCTGCTTAAGCACTGACTTCTGCTTCTTTTCCTTTTTACTGCCGCTATTGCTGCCTTCTTTTCAGCGGCTTTTCATGTACTCGGCTGCATTGACATACCTCTGTGAGTAGTTAAGCATTTGTGAAAAGGTGCTCAGCTGCTCGAAAGCCAGCGACCACATCAACTTCTTGTCTCAAAGACCCCCGATGAAGGCATGCTTCAGGGTTTACTCTTCAACGTGCTTGACCTCGAGCGTTGCTCGGGTAAACCGATTGATGTAATCCCTGACATTCCCATCTCCCTGCTTAACAGCATAGAGATGAGTTATTTCTTTTCTTCCTGTCTTTGTTGTGAAGAAGGCGACAAAGAAAGCATCAGAAAGCTGACAAAATGAAGTAATTGTGGTCGGTTCTAGGCGCCGGAACCATTACCGAGCAGGTCCAGTCAATGTAAAGGAAAGGCCTTGCACATGGTTACATTGCTGGCGTTCTACGGAAGCATGTGTTCTCGATACAGTTCGATGTATTCGTTGGTGTCGGCTGTTTCATCATAAGCTTTAATTTATGGGACCCTGAATTTTAGTGGCATAGGTGCCCGCATGATGGCGTCGGTGAACGGTGGATCCAATGCGCCAACGTCATCCAACCCGAACCGGTGGTTATGGATCTCGTCGATTTGGTGTTGTAGCTCTCGGAGTTGGCGGCTGCTGGTATCTTTAGGTAGTTCCACTCGATAGGGTGCTTCGCCCTCAACCCTATCGCTAGACCCAGGCTGACGATCCTGCTGGACTTCGCCTTGACATTTGAGTCTATCAAAGCCTGAGGCTTAGGAGCCCTGTGGTGATTTGGCACGAGCATCCTACGTGTCAGGCTAGCCTTCTTGGACCAGTCTATTATTAGCCGAGGCCTAGTGGATCACCTAGAGTGTTCAGAGTCGGCTTTGTTAAGGTCTATGGCTCTTGGCCCTGCTCAACCTGGCTTGTTTGCTGGGGCTAGAAGAAGGAGGATTGGAGCCGGCTGGCGCTATGCTTACTGCTGTGCGAGTTGTTGCATGAGTATCCGCATAGCATTGGCGAGTTTCCGGATCAGGTCTTAGGTGACTGGGTCATTTTCTTGATCGGCCCTCGCCTTACTACCTTGGGCCCCTAACCGAGATCTTGCTACCAAGGGGCGTCCCCGTGGCCTGTACGAGTTTTGCCGTGTTCAGGCTTCACCCGACCCCCTTCTGTCAGGCACCCTTGTCCTGGGTGTTGGCTCGTGTGACCATGCTTGAATCACGAGCTAAGTTGTGGCGGATGATCTTCAATAAAGGCATTGGTGCTCTTCTTCTAGTGCCAAAATGTTGGTGCTTACCAAGAAACGACGGCGGATCAACACCACATGTGGCTGCGCACGGTGGACGGTTCTTCCTTGCTCGTCTCTACCTGCTCGGGCAAACCTGCAATAAGAGGAGGGATGCTTCGGAGGTGAAGGGGAAACCTATTAGGTGATAAAAAAAGGGCTCTTCGACACTCAAGGCAGGTGCTGCTAGGTAGAAAACGAGAGCTAATTCGTTGGGAAAGAGCACGCTTGCTTGAGCTGCAATAAATGCGCTCTATTTATAGGTGGCCACTTGAACTAAATGTTTGGTGGGTTTTGCCCACGACCCGTGTGTCACATCAAGGCATGCCAGAAGGTAAAAGATAAGTGTCGTGCCCTCCATCGATGGATTAGATCCCATCCAACGGTGAGTTGTCTGCCATCTGTTGATTAGTGATGGTGAGTAGCAGTCTGCTTACAAGTTAGGGAAATCCGACCAGAGTTGGTGTCTGAACCGAGGAGGCGACCATTCATGCTATGGCCTGAAGGGCCTTGAAGAGCACCTCGGATAGACAATCTGAGTTGAATAGGGTTGTTATACGCTCCTATTAGCTCGCCCCTAGCAGGTTTGCTGAGCACCTAGAATAGGGATCCTTGACGGTAGTGTTGAGTTCATTGCCAACATCCAGCATAAGAAATTACCTAAAATAAAAAAGTACTTGTGAGATCTAAGAAAAAAAACCTATAGAAACTGCCATCCCAAATTGTGAGCGACACAAACAAAGAATATATCCTATGAAATATTTGGTATTGTTTTAGATTTTTTAGAAATGTTTTTTTATATTTTTTAAGATAAAAATTTTAAAAACATTTTTAATATAATTTTTTAAAAATTTTGATTTTTTAAAATAATATTATTTTTACTTATTTTAAAAAAATTACCAAACAAACCTATTATTTGTTACTATAAGGCTACAACCTTATCTTTTCACATAGAGGAACCGGACCTATAATCCAATGGGTTTTACAGCATTCTTCGCATACCCTACCGTTCACTGAATCACAACCGTTGATTCACCAGGTACAGATTAAATACAAACAAAAAGGACAAGGAAAACCCCATCGAGTTCCGAGCCGCAAACCCTTCATTTCATTCCTTCCCACCTTTCGAAAAACACCTCCCTGCCCCCGTCTCTCTCGCTCTCTCTCTCTCTCTCTCTCACTCTAAAGCATAGTTAAGCACTGTAAAAAAGAAAGAAAAGAAAAGTGTAGCACTACACAAACATAAAAAACTCATCAATGGCGGAGTACGAAACGACCCATCACCATAACCAGCCAACGATCCCAAAAGAGACAGCCCTTCAAGCACTCAACACCATAATCCAGCTCCACTTCGAGAAGACTCTAGAAAAGAAGCGCTCCATCGACCTCCAGAAGAAAGAGCTCCACAAGCTCTTCCAGCTCTTCTTCATCTTCTTGGGCCTCGTTTTTCTGGCCCAAGCCCAGCCCAACGGCCGACTCCAGTGCCGCCACTGCTGGGTCCCAATCGTCCTCCTCTCCCTGGCCCACCTCATCTTCTACGTCTCCGTCGCCCAGACCCTCCGATGCATCAACGGCTTCAAGTACCAACGGCGGTGCCACAAGCTCACTCTGGGACTGGCCACAGAGAAGCTGAGGGAGATTAAGATGAGGATTGGTAGTGAAAATGGTGGAAATGGTGGGGACCACTTGTTCGATGGGGGCGAGGAGAATTTTGAGATTCATTATCAGGAACCACCCGAGAGTTACTTTGGTAAGTTTAAGAGGAACTGGGCTCTGCATTTTGGATTCTTGATCTTGATCTACACTTTTATGGTTTCTTCTTCTGTTGTTCTTCTTTGTTTTTAGCACCCTTTTTTTTAATTTTATTTATTAGGATTTATATCATTATTGTTGCGTTTATTTTTATTTTGGGGTTTAAATGAAAAAAAAATGTTTTTTTTTTGTTTGTTTTCTCTCATTTAATCAATCACAAACGTACACAAAAGTTTGTCTTCTGTTTTCTTCTTAGAGTTAAGAGAATAGATGGGCATTTAGTGGTTGATTTGTAGGGTTGAGATTTATTATGGTTGAAAATTTTTTTTTTAATGAAATATTGTACTTGAATGTTGATTTATGTATTGTTTATTGTTGTTGTTTGTCTTCTTTTTTTTTTTTTTAAGGTGTTTGCCAGTAGTTTTTATTATTTAATTTTTATTATAAACAAAAAAAAAAACTTTTATATGTTACAATAATAATAAAAAAAATTACTACAATATAAAACTCTTACATGTTACGAAAAAAATAGTTGTTATCATTGGTTCTCATTGCTCTTTTAAACACTCATTTTATTTCTTGGTCAAGGACAAAACTGAAAAAAAAAAAAAAAAAAGTGAATTTGGAAACGGTGAGGGGTCAACGTAATTCAAGACAAGTTTTCTATTTCATCAATTTAGAATAACTACGACAAATTGCCTTAGAAATGTCAATTTTGTATGTCGGAGGAGAAAAAAGTGGTGTTAGATTGTGTATGGTGACAGAAAGAGGATGCCTCGCTTTTCACGGAAAATGTTTTCTTTTTTCCGTTTCCTTTTAAAAGTTTAGGAGCTTTTTGCTTTCTTTTGTTGCCATTTGAAGGAAAACATAAAACAATTTTACAGAATTACAGTGCAATCCACTAGCAGGCAGTAAAAAGTTGGAATTACAGTAAATGCTGGGATTTGAATTTTGAAAGTGATAGATATATCATAAACAGTTGGTATTTATTATGGCCTTTCCACCCTTTTAAGGTTTTTATCGAGGAAATTAATTAGTAGGATGAAAAATGATTAGTTTATTAATACTCCGTTGTTAGCTTAAGATCGTTTTATCTAGTGACATCTAGCGTTTGAACCCTTTAAGGTTTTTATCAAAGGAATTAATTAGTAGGGTCAAAACCGATTGCCTTATTAATACTCTGTTGTTAGCTTAAGACTGTTTAGTCTAGTGACACCTATAGTTTGGACCCTTTAAGGTTTTTATCGAGGGAATTAATTAGTAGGTGAAAAACAATTAGCTTATTAATACTTTGTTATTAGCTTAAAACCATTTGGTTTAGTGACATCTAGAGTTTGGACCCTTTAAGGTTTTTATTGAGGTAATTAATTTGCAGGATGAAAAACGATTAGCTTATTAACCCTTTCTTGTTAGCTTAGGACAATTTCGTTTAGTGGCATCTAGGGTTTGGAAACTTTAAGGTTTGTATCGAGGGAATTAATTAGCTTAAGATCGTTTGATTTGGTGACACCTAGGGTTTGGAACCTTTAAGGTTGTTATCGAGGGAATTAATTAGTAGGGTGAAAAACGATTGGCTTATTAACACTCTTGTTGTTGGCTCATGACTGTTTAGTTTAGTAACATCTAAGGTTTGGACCCTTTAAGGTTTTTATTGAGGGAATTAATTAGTGAGAAAATTAAATATTATGCCACACTTTTAAAAATAGTCTTTATTCATGCTACACTTGAAGATGTTGTGCCACGTTACTATTTATATTACTTGTTTGAGTTGTATTACGCTACCACTCATATAAGTTTTGAAAAGATTATGGTCATGTGTAGTGTTTAAAACTCAACAAAGGAGGTTTGACATAAAATTGTTTCAATTAATAAGTATTGAAGGAAATTCACCATATTTCGACGCAAGTATGAAGGAATGTGATGAGTTAAGAGCTCAGATCCACTTGTAGATTTCGTATAGTTTTTTTTTGAAAAATTGTTTAAATTTTGAGAATTTTTGTAGTAAGAAGCATTTATTGGTAGTGAATTTTTTTTAAATGCCATTATAGAGTAAAATATCTCTAATTAAGAAGGGAAATAGAGGGCAAATAAAACTAATGGTTCAGAGGTAATTACCTATTGTTTGATTTTTAGTTTCTTTTATTAATTTGTTGCAATACAAAGTTATTAGAGCAATAAATCAGGGGAAATAAACTAAACGGTTTAAAAAATTTAATATTTACGTATTAAAAATTCAACAGATTAAATAGGTGCCTTCCAAGCAGGTGCATACCAACTGCTTCAAAAGCTTCAAAAACTGCTACAAAGCAAGGCATGTTTCATAAGCATATTGCATGATAATAAACAAGCCCCCTCTCCTCATGTTTGGGTAGTGAGTTCGAACTGAGAATTAGAAGTAAAGGTATTGCAATATATAAGAGCTGTATGCAACTGTTTGACTTGAAACTGAGTTTGTCAAACACTCGTTAAATTCACCGTAAAATCTCGACCCGAAAACTAGAAGTTTTATGAAAAAAAGAAAAGAAAAGAAAAAAGCAATGGAGTTTTGCCTTCCAAGATTATCTTCATCTTTCAAAAGAATGAGTTACTTGACCATGTTAAAAGAGTGTTCGAAAGGGTGGTGAGAACTATATTTACTGTAGCATATGAGAGTTTTACACTGTAGCAATTTTTTTTTATTATTACTGTAATGTGTGAGAGTTTTATATTGTTTATAACTGAGTTTGTGATAAAAACTATGTGGTGGGAATCATTGCCAAACACATGTAAGTTGCTTTTGAAAAATTCTTTTCCAGAACATTTCTCTCGTCATCTAAACATCTTGAATTTTGCACACGAGATCGTTGCCCTCTTTGTCTTCTTCACATAGGTCACAATCATTAGCAGACCTAAAAATGTTTTACAGCTTATCAGCAAGGTATGGGAAGTCTCTGCAAAGTGATGTTTAGATTAATTTTCGCTTTAATTATGCCACGAAACAAAGCGAAAAATAATTTCAATACACTCACACTTGCTTCTTTATCAATTCTAACAAGTCCTGCAGATCAATTTCAGAGATTTGCATAGATCAATTTCAGAGATCTGCAACCAAAAAAGGAAAATTTACAGAAATAAATCGGATTTGAAACACTCGATTTTAGAGATCTGCAACCAAAAAAGAAAAATTTACAGAAATAAATCGAATTCGAAACACTCGAAATAATGGTTAACCAAAGATGAAGGTAAATAAGCGGGATACCAACCTGATTGCATATACTACAAATCTGGTTGATGCAAGAAACTTAACTTGGCCCTAATAAAAATGACAGCAAGAGAAAAACAGAGCTTAATTTGACAAGGAGACATAAATATGATTTTTTTTCCAATATTAAAGGAGATATTAGCTTGTTTGACAAAATTAATTCTAACCAATTTTTCAATTGAGAACAGTGTAAAGCTTTCATATATTACAGTAAAAAGAGAAAAATTGTTATAGTATAAAGCTCTCACGTAGTACAGTGTTTATAGTTTTAGCTACTATACGAAATACCCTAATAATATGATGATCACAAAGAATGAGTAGTACTACCCCAAACGGAAACGGAGATCAACAACAAAGGTGTCCGACTCACAACTACAACCAAAAAGAAGAACAACTTTACAACTAGAAATTAGCGTTCCCATGTGGTAGGAACTAACTCCCGGCCCCTTTTTACATTAACAGGAGGTGTTGTTTTCACCATTAGATTAATTTTTTAATAGTATGATTAATTTTTACTTCATAAACTTTTGATTGTGACCCAATAAAATAAAAAAAAAGATAGGGACTTATTATACGGCTGATGATTATCATGGTTATACTAGCAGAAAGTAAAGCTCAAAAAATAAAAAAATAAAAAGTGTCTTCAGAAGAATAGCATTATAAGTGGGTGTTTGAAAGAGTGGTGAGAACCAGTGGTGGGAACCACTTTTACTGTAGCATGTGAGAGTTTTACACTATAGCAATTTTTTTTAATTGTTACTATAGCATATGAGAACATTTTACTATCCATAACTGAGTTTGTGGTGAGAACTGAGTGGTTCACACCACTGCCAAACACCCTATAAGTTTCACTATTGATGTCAAGCTTCTTTAAGGAACATAACAAGTTATCATCTTCCACAAATATAAGTGCTTTGTCGTCAATTGCACAGTTCTACTCATAGAGGTCTTCCAATCATGTCGATAGAATGGATCTTCAACTGATGCAATGCGATATTCGCATAAGCAACATGGCTCCGACGGCAGAAGGAGTAAACAAAGAAATCAAGTTAATACGCTTTGACGATACAAGATATCCTCGGAAAGCATTTATATTGTTTTTTTTTTTCATTTTTTAATTTTAACCTTTTATAAAATTTGCTTATGAACCATAGACCTAACATATACAGCCACGTGGTGGAGCCGGCCTTGGTATACTATTTGAAAAAATTTAAATAAATGACATAAAAAAATACACAAAAAAATTATTGTACAATATTTTTAAAAAAGTACCAAATTTATATAAAGAACTTTACATTATGAAAAAAAAATTCACACCGATAGGGCTTTGTCTTGGTACGTCATAGCATAATAAAAAATTGTTTTTTGCATATACATATATATTTATTTATTTTGATGTAATTTTGATCATATTATAAGGATACCCTCCCATAGAAGAGTTTATTTATTTCTTTATTTTCCTAAAGTCTTGCACTTTGGGGTTATAAAAATCATATCTTACCTTTTGGAGGTTTTTTTTTTCCTTTTTTTTTTTTTTGTATTTTGCTACTTTTAGATTTAAAATTATGCTTAGTTCTTGCCTTTTTGGTCATCACTAGTAAATTTTAACCACAAAAAAGATCTAAATGTCCTTAATAAAATAAAAAAGAATAAGAAAAAAATGTAAAATATGAGGATATGTTGTTATTTTTTATACTTAAAATCATCTTTTGACCAAAAGGAGGTACGTATATAACATGAATTTGACATATGAAAGTATAAATATCATTCAATTCTAACTATAAAGTGTATGTCTCAACATACAAAGTGTGAAGATGATGAATAAAAACCATAAAAATCTCCTTAATGGAAGCATGTATGAAAATATCAAATCTTAGAGGAGACAAAACTGAAAAGTTAAAATTTAAAGGGTAACATTTTAATTTTGAAAAATTCAGTAAGGGCGGCTGCTGTGACTTGGCTGTGCACAGCTCCGTCAATGACCACATATAGCTTATCTTGGTGAATGGACTACAAACCTTTTTGTTGGAGTCCTAAAAATAGTTTTATAGAGTTCATTGAATTTAGACGCATCACCATCCAGTCCAATGGAAACCTAATAGGAGAAAATTTGTAACCTTTAAATCCAATTATAGATGCGTATATGTTTGTATATAAGAAAACAAGTTCGCGTCTAGAAGGAAAGGAACACATTTTGAAGAAGAATGTGACTTTATCTGCGTACTCAAAATCTTGTATGGTTTTCTTCAGCAAATCCAAGCCTTCCTTGGTTGCCTGAATTCACAAAAGAAAATTGAAGAAACCAAATATCAAACATATTAGAAAAGAAAGGGCAAGGGAAAAAAAGTGAAAGTTTATTTGAACGACCTGGATATTAGGGGTGACACTATCTTCACTAGTATTTTCACCATATTTCTTAATAATTAGATCTTTTTGAGTTGGGAAAAAAAAACTATGGTTAGTAAGAATCCAAACAAGAAACAATGAAGCAGTAGTTTTGAGAAGAAAATATAAATCTAACTATAACACCCTAAAATATGATGTTAGAAATAAACATGGATGATGTGATAATATCATATGCGAATAGCTATAATGTTATGTTAAGTTATTTTTTCAAATGATGTGATGAGGACTCGAGGTGTTAAAAAAAATAAAAAATAAAAATAAAAATTCATGCCAAACTAATGAATTTTTGTTTATGATGATATGATGAATTTGCATTATGGTTAATTATGTGAATAAGATATATATGTATATAAGTAGTCATATATATATATATAGAAATATATATAGTTTATATTCTAAATATAAATATTTCTATATATACTTTTCATTACGTAATTTAAGTATTAATATGTATTATATATAATTATATGTATGTTAAGTTAAGTATTACCTTATATATTGATAATTACGTGAATATAAGAATTTATGAGTTTAAATTTTCATATGTTAAGTTGTTTTTTTTTTTTTAAAAAAAGAAGAAGAAGAAGGAAAGTTATGTTTTATAAACGTGTTACTTATATATATATATATTATTATATATGTTGACTTTGGGTTAAAAGAAAGAAAGGAAAGTTATGTTATGTTATATATTAATATATTAATTATGTGGATAACGTGAATTGTGGCAAGGAAATTAAAAAAAAAGAAAGGAAAGAATGGATTGAAATGTGAGGCTACAAAAATTAAAGAATTGCCTTTTTAATTTGTATTGAAACCTATTCAATTGCATATATGTCAGATAATTTTATTTACCAGAACTTCACGTACAATATTTTTTCAATTCTCCCTCATTCTCTTGTCCTCTCTTTTGGTTATTTCATTTTCTCTCTCTTTTTGCACTCATGAACGCTTATGCAACAAATATGAATCTCTACATAAAATAGCCATAAACTCTACTCTCAATTTTCTTGATAGTTTTCAATCCATGGAGCTGAAATAAAATATTGGTCGAGGTATGTTTTGTCATTTTTTTATATGTATATATATATTTTTGATTTCAAGAGGGATTGAGAATTTTCTTGATGGTTGTTTATGTTAGATGAAAAATGGTAATAGGAGAGGGCATGAATGTGTATTTAGGGGATATTGTATTGATATTTCCTTAGGATTATTGTTTTGGTTGTAAATTGGATTATATTGATTTCATTTAGATGATTTTAGGGATTTTCATCTCTTAAATCATGATTTTTGTTGGGAGTAGTGATTTCACGATTTGATATTTTAGATACATGCGTAAGGAATGGTTGTTATATTTATGTGATTTATGCATATGGTTAGTGTTAATTTGATTTTTTTAATGAATTTCTTTTTAGAATTTTCGTCCCATAGTTGAGGTTGGAAATTTTCAGGTTTTATATTCAAAATTCAATTCTCTGGTTGAAAGTCCAAATGAACTCCGTTTTTAATAAATTAGATATCATTAGAAAGCTATGGATGTCTACTTTCTTTTAAAATTGGTTTTAGGTCATTTTGATTATTTTGTTAATTGTTATGAATTTTTAAAACAGTGAAGGTCTGGCTATTAGTTTATTTTTAAAGTTTTTTGATCAAATTTCAAAACTGTTTTTGAGTATAATGAACTTCATTTTTAACGAATTAGATATCAACACAAAGCTCTAGATGTCTATTTTTATTTGACACTAGTTTCAGATCATTTAGAATTTTGTGTGAATTGTTATGATTTTTGAAAGATGCAAAGGTCTGGCTGTCAGTTTATTTTTAAAGTTTCGTGATCAGATTTCAAATTGTTTTTGAGTATACAAATGAACTTCATTTTTAACGATTAGGTGTCAATAGAAAGCTCTAAATGTCTACTTTTATTTGACACTAGTTTCAGGTCATTTCAAATTTTGTATGAATTGTTATGATTTTTGAAACATACAAAGGTCTGGCTGTCAGTTTTATAAAGTCTTGTAATCTTGTGTAATTGTTTGTTTTATTTCATGTTTTGATATTATTTGAGGATGAAATCAGCTATTTAGGTGTTGTTTTAATGAGATGGATGTATTTGATAGATTATTATAATTTTCTTAATAATTTTATTATATTATGGCATAAACGGTTCTAAAGGCAAGCACCCGAGACCTCAATCGCACGCCACCGTTAAAAAAGTTTATAAAAGTTAAGTAGGGCATTTAGGTAAGTACATTCTCACCTGTAACATGATGAGTTTAAAGTTTGAAATCTATATTCATGATGGTTTTATGATGATTTCTCGTGATGATTATACATGAAATATTATTATGGAAGTTTTAAGGTATGAAAGTTTATGCATGTTTTGATGATAACGTTTTTCAAAGCATGAAAGTATAAGTATGTATATATGTATCACCTAAATAAGTGTTGCACACCCAATGATATGTTATGTTATGATATGATAAGTTATGATATCATGTTTGGTGTGGGATTAGCTACCCCTCTCTTTTCATGACGGCACGCCTATGATGATGATGTTATGGTGCAACACTTGGGCCCTTAAGATAAAATGAATAAAGTTTTAATATAGACAATGTAATGAAAGATATGTTCCTATGAAAAGGTGCCTAGTGCACTATTATGATGAAGATGATGATGATGATGTTCATAAAATGTTTTAAGTTGTGAGATTTACAAATGTATTTACTAAACATTATCTTAATCAAGTTTTATATCATGTTGCAGACAAATGTAAGAGAATTATGGAATAGGTAGAGGACACTAACGGGCCTGTGAGCTAAGGACGATGAATTGCAAACGAAAGACGCCAAGAAAAGAAGTTTTAAAATTTTAAAACTATGTTTATTTTTTTTATGTTTTATAATTTTTGAGTTATTTGATGGACTTTTAAGATTTGAACTAGAACACTTTAACTTTATTATTTTATAAATTTTCTTCTGCATTAAAACTGTATTTAAATAAATTTTATTTTAATCGTTCGGCCTGTCGATTGAGTCTGACCTACCGAAGTATGTATGCAAATTTTATTAATGTTTAAAGGATATTTATAATCAAGTAATTTATTATTATAAAGAAAATGGATTAAGTTATTATATAATGATTAAGTTATTTAAAATAATAATAATAATAATAATAATAAAATATGCATGGATCCTGGGTATGTTTTTTAATTTATGTCTTCAAAATTATCTTATAAAATAGTTTATCCTAGAAAAAAAAAATATGCAATGAATGAATGTAACGATATCTGTGACGTCCATAAAGGGGGCGTTACACTAATGACCTTAATGCTGGAATGAACCAATGTTCTTAAGAAAACAACAATATCCCATATCAAAAAGCAAGCAAAATTTGAAAAAACTAATTAAGTATAACGACCTTACCTATGTGGCCATTACTTAACTACATAATTATATTCTTCATCTTAACTTATAGTAAAATACTGAATTTACGAAACAATTTTTTTTCTAAAACATAATATTAATTACTTAAATTAATTTCCTTAAAACAATTCCTTAATTAAAAAAATATTCTAAAACATTTCTACATCTAATTATTACTATAATTATTTAATCAAACTTTTGATATAAGTATATTGCAATTTATTAATATTAAATAACATAAAATTGTAAAATTACGATCCTTGTTTTTTAAAAAAACTATAAAATTACAATCCTTGTTTTTTAAATCATACTTGTATAAAACGATTCATACACCTAATTTACTTTAAATCTATTGTGAAAGAAGTATTTTGCAAGCGATATCTATACCTCTCTCTACCATCCATCCATGGCTCGCTACTGTCTATTATAAGTTGCTGTTAGGTTACTTATTTATAGCATGAACATATATGAGTGAGTTTTATCTTACCAAGTAGGACCATAAATCTCGTAAAACAAAACTAAAATATTTATTAAAAACATACATGAGCAAATTATGCTTCATTATGAGCAAATTTTATATATCTAACTTATCGCTTATTTAATGGGCCCATACATGTGTACACTCATTGTGCGCGATCATCTAAAAGTTAGGGTTCGTGAAGGTCCCCAATGATTTTAGACCACAAAAAGGGTCTAAACTGAATGGCTTTTTGAAGTTTGAGAGGTTGATATGACATTTTTAACTTAACTTATTTCATCTTATCTATCACATTTGTCTTACTATATGTATGCAGTATAAAATGTTGCTACACACAATCTAATAACATAATTTTTAACTATTCATAACACAAAGTGAATACGCAATGTAATTTTATATAGCATGCATCACATACAATCCACAACATATCACAACACATAATGCATTTTTATAAAACATGTTTAAATACATTAATTTGAAAACCATAGTTTTCATGTTGTAAGCGAGACTTCCACTTACCTAGTTTTCAGAGATATGATCTACTAACTCATCTTGTACTTATCTACTATTCTTAGAGTTTGAGAAAAAACACTCGCTAAGATTGTGAGCTTAACTTGTTTTATGCTAATTAGTTTAGCATATGTCATAAAAGAAATTAAATCCTTTCCTAAAAACTTTTCTTTATTAACTAATTAGCTAATCGGGTAGTTAAAAGGATTATTTAAATTTAAATCCTCTTAACTCTTAATTCTTGTCAAATTTATTTTCCTTAATTGTATTTGATTAAATCATACTAATGTTGATAACCAAATAATTAATTTGATAATTAATTAATTAATTAATTAATTTGATAATTAATTAATTATTCTTACAAATTGACTTATTAATCTCTCATATAACTTATGTCGGGTTTATTATTATACTAAATGTCTATTTAAATATGAACAGTATCCTTGGACCTATGAGCCCATGTTTTGTTACTATTCAATTGATAAGGGCCAATATGACCCTCAGGAACTCAATGCATTCTATGATATTAACTATCAGAATTTTTCTTAACAACTTCACTCTTAATTCTTGTTCTACCACTCTTTTCTTTTTTCTTTTTTGATTCATTCCATTTCTCCTACCTAAGAAAGCTAAACCCTAACTTCATGTTTGCTTACCTTTAACCTAAAATACTTGTGATTAATTTTGTCTTTATACTCTTTGAAAGTAGTATGTTTTAAACTTTCTAATAAAAGTAAAAGGTTAGAAGTGTTAAGTGTAGCACAAGTAAAACATGTAATAAGAATGGCAACGTGGCACAACTTTTTTATATATGGCATAAATAAACATAATTTTTATTAGTGTAGCATAACATGCAATCTTCTTTAGTTTTTATATTGTTGAAGTTGCATATTGATAAGAAAATTACTTATTATGCCAAAATTTAAAAAAATGTAGTTATTCATGTCATAGTTAAAAAAAATAATATCATACTATCATTCATATTACTTTTCAAAAATAATTAATCTATATTGTTTAAATCTTGTTTGCCAACCACTTCAAATAGCTGAACTTTAATACTCTCAACTTTCTCTCTCATCTATCATAATATTGTTTAGTATCATAATAAGTTTCAAATTTTATGTAAGATAAGTTTCAAAATATGGCCTTCGTGAAAAATTCTCTTGATATATGCCACATAAATGGGTTAGTTTAAATCAACAAAACATAACATCTATACTAACCAAAAAAAAAAAAGTTGCAACGTAAATTGATAATATTTTATAACTAATCAATCGAGCTATAGCTAGTAAACTGCTTAAACAAAGAATATTTATATATTTGAACTATATTCTAATTACTTGAAATGTCCCAAAAAAAGAAACACCGATATTAAAATCCACTAAAACAAGATGAGAACCAAATCGAACTCCCGAATAGCTTATTAAAGCTTGCTTCCTCCCTCCCACCTCCTTGTAAAAAGAGTAGTGTTTCCCTTTCTCGTTTAATAATATGTTTACTTATAAAATTAAGAAAGCAATGTAGGAAACGAATTTTATAAAAGTTTGATTGTAAATGTCAAGTATACAGTATACTTTGCATGAGCAACATATCTGTGTGCGTATTTATATATATATATATAATATATCGATAATTTAAGATGTTAGTAAATGTTACATATCAATCTAATCTAGTTGTCTAACTTGTCTAACTTAAACAACTGTGTAGACTAAATACCCTCAATTTGATCTAAATACCCTAACAACAAGTGGGGGGGTTGATATCTTTTTTCAAATCCCCACTGAGAATTTCCCTCTCAAATAAACATGCCTCAATAACCAAAATGCAATAACATATAATAGACCAACTTGGGTTTCATTATATAAGAGAGTTGTAGAAAAATCGTGTTTTCTAAAATAATAACAAAAAAATGATTAGCATAGAAAACACTACCTTTTACGCATGCGGATGTGCACTATTAAAGTAGTTTGAGGACAAAAGAAAGGCCATATCACAAAAGTATGGTGATTAGAATGATCAAGAAAAGAATATCAGAACAAGATTAAGCAAAAGAAAAAAGTACCTCTAAACATGAGAATCAAGATTTCTATAATCAAATCTTCCTTTTGAAGCAGACTCGGAATCTATCTGCCAATTCTCAACAAAAACAAATTACCTTTGCCTTGTTGTGAAGATGGAAGTAGATGTGTTCCTCCATTGTCCTTTAAATCATGAAAATTTTGTTTTGCAGAATTAATTCAATGCTAAAAAAAGAATAATCTTCTGCCTGAAAAATAAAGTGTTAATTTCATGCTTTTGCTTTTTTGAAAATGGGGTACAAGATATTAACGTAAGATCTATAATGCTGATCTTCATTCTCTCTCTAAAAAAGTAATATCCTTCCCTTCAAAGATCTCTCTCTCCATCGAATTTAGCTAGATTGGATTTGACACAATATTACATCAAATTAAGAACCCAAAATTGATTAATTAAGAACGATAATGTTTCTGCTCATATGCTACATTAATTCCACACCCACCTAAATTAATTTGTAGCTTAAAAAAACCCTAATTAATTTACTCTCCTAAGAAAAAATGAACAAAAAATCAAGAAGCCTTGGATGAGGCCAACGGCATTTCGCTCTCATGAGACATGAAGCTTGAATTGCTCGACGACGAAAGAGTACTGTGCTTATTTCTATCTTGATCATCCATTCCCTGCCAAGCTCCCCCATGATCACGATCTCCATCACCGTCATTTTCGTGCACCGTCACCGCAGCCTCAAATTGCACCCTCCTCTCACCATTATTATTCCCTGCCGGGGAGTCATGATCATCCTCCGCAACAACAGCAGCAGAAGGTTCGGCGTTGCTGTTCTCATTGCTACCACCACAGTTCATGCCAAGTCGGAAGCCAAAAACCCTAGAAAATATCCGGTACAAGAAGGTGAAGAGCCAGAAGAGCCAAGGAAGGCAGACCAAAGTGACTCCCGCGATGGGGAGCCACGACACCGTAGGGGTCTCCGGCATGAGCATGTAGAGGGCGAGGCAGGCGCCTCCCGCGGCTGTGGAGAGGAACAGGAAGGAAGAGATGCCCCATATGAATACACGTCCAGCTTTTGGATCCGTTACAGGCATTTGTGTATATATATGTATGTATATATAAATATGATTAACAAAAAATGTAGAATCAGATCATACGAAAATTAAGGAAGCAAACAATGTCGATCTAATTCTTGGTCCATTGTTTTTGCTTATTGGAAATGAGATTGTGGAGGGAATAAGGTGGTGATAAGATTCTCCATGCATGAGATCTTGATCTCTATTACGTGCATGGATGAGGAGAGAGAGAGAGAGATGGGGTTTTTTCTTTTTGTTTTTCTCTTTCTTTTTTAAATCAGAATATTGGTGGAAGTTCTCAAAGAGTTGTTTGCGGAAGACATGATTTTGTGTCACAAACTCACAACGAATTCTAATTCAATGAGGGGCGGGCCGGTGAGACTTGAGAGAGAGACAGAAATAGAAGCGGGATCACCTTGTGATTTTTTTTGCTTTTTGTTAATCAAACAAAAAAGTGTTTGATATCCTTTTATTTGTCGGCATGTGCACATATGTAACAAATACATACATATATGTGTGCATATTATGTGTATAACACAAATAATAAATAAATATAAATACACAAAATATGTATATGTATATTCATGTTTATATACACATATATATGCATCTATATGCGTATATATATCTATATGCATGTCTATGTGTGTGTATATAAATTTATGCACACTTGAATTGTAGGCAGCATTCTAAAAAGAAAAAGAAAAGAAGAAAGAAAATGTTTCATAGCAAAAACATAGGGCAATATCAAGCGAAAATTTAATTCTTTTTCCCTTAGTAATCACAAATATGAGAATGATTGGTAAGATCGAGTTTGCCATTATTAGCAGCCGTGAGAAAATAAAGCATAAATTAAGTCATATTCCTTTTGTTCAAATTTAGTTTCTTAACAATACATTTGATTGCCAGTGAAATTTTTTTTTTTTTTTTTTTTAGGACTTGGGTTAAAGGACCCTTTTTTAAATCATTTTAAGTAAATAGCCAAAGTTGTTAAAAATTAAGAAAATGACCGTTTTTCAACATCAATAAGAGATTGAATTACATCAATGATATATATATGCTAATCTGTATATCAATATTATATTAATTAATAGTTTATTATTGATTAATTTGGTGGTTTATTCTCTCAAGAATTTATTAGTTTCTTAATAACAAATCATTAGTAGATCTATTATAAACTAATTTACTAGTAATAAAGTATAGTTAACAAGTGATGTACTAATGATAATAGAGGAAGTACATCAATGAAATATTAGTGTTTATCAATGATGTACCGCAAAAAAAAGTCATTTCTTTAATTTCCAAAAAGAAATTCAGCCATTTATTTAAAGGTGATAAAAAATAGACCATTTATCTTATTTTTTTTTTTCCTTTTTTTTTAAGCTACTCCAAAATTATCACGAGTAAAGCTTAAAGCCAATTTATATAGAGAGTAATAAGTTGTTAAAATTACAAGACATCATAGCAAGTGAGGGAATAATAATTTTACAAAACCAGAAAGTTGATGCCATTAATAATTAAGGTTCAAAGATTTAAAGAACATTAACACTATAGGGTACCAAAACAAAATCGATTTTTGATTTCAAACCAATGTGGACTTCGCACATTTCTGTGTCTGGAGATGTGAATCCATTCAGAACAGTGGTTGACCATATAAACCTCCATCAAAGTGTCTCAACTATTCTTTTTTTTTTTTTTTTTGAGGGGAAAAATGTCTTAACTATTTTTTACAACATTTTTTTAAAACATTAATAATACATCTATTGATCTGGAAAAGTTGGACTATATACAGCAATAATTTAGAAAAAGAATGCAATTTCCCAGGAAAAGGGTGTAGAAGGGGTTCACGAGACAGTTGACTTTCCGACCACTGAGCTTGACCCTGAATCTTCACCTCCTTGCAGTTTGACATTGGATGAATTATAGTTTAAAATGCAGATGTAAGATCATTAGTTCCTCAACACTTGTTGGCGAACCATTTTCCCTCAGCATTGCCACTTCGGCAATCGGGTCTCCTATATTAAAAGGCAGGACTCTTTAACCATTTGCTTTGTTCCAGAATGCTTTACTCAAAAACATTCTCGTTCTCGAATTGATCACAAATCAAGTCCCAAAAATTGTGCATGAAATTGGTATCCATTTAGGGACATTTCACGAGGTAATTGTCTCAATCAAAGGAACTTCAGACACGTTTTGATCCGCTTCTATTCTCATAGCAGTAAGCGTCTTGCGCCTTTTTTGCCCCTGAGCTCTTCTTCTATTGGTTTCAGGAATGATAAGAAGAGCAGTAATGTCAGCAGGGCTGATGCCGCCAACCCTGCTCACTTGGCCTATGGTCTGTGGCCTAACCTGAAAGCATGAATTCTAGATTAGAACCAAAAACCATCTTATTTTGGAAGTAGAACAAATCACATGCCCACCGCGGTTAGACTAACAAATCCATCTATCTCGTTTACGGCTATAATCTATGATTTTCTAAAACTATAAATTTCATTATGCATATCTAGTAAGAGATTCAGTTCAGTATAATCCATTCATGAGTCACCCCTCTTAAGGAAGTGCACGACATTTGCCTCATCCCGAAAAAGGAGGATTCTAGGAAAGTGAAGGATTTTAGATCTATAGGTCTAGTCTGAAGCCTTTGCAAGATAATCACGAAGGTGTTGGCAAATCAGTTGAAGGAAGTATTGGGAACATAATTTTCAAGAGTGAAAGTCCTTTCGTCGAGGGTAGACAGATCTTAAATAGTGTTTTGGTGGCAAAGAGGCAGTTGAAGTATATAGAGTGGAAGCGGAAGGAAAGGAAGGTTTGGCCTTCAAGATAGATTTTGAAAAAACGTATGACTATATATGTCAATTGGAATTCTAAAGCAAGTTTTGGAGAGGAAGGGTTTTAGTCAGAGATGGATTAAGTGGATGATGGGTTGTGTCAGCTCGGCTAATTAATGGTAAACAGAGAGGCAGATTTGACGCCTCATGAGGTTTAAGGCAAGGAGACCTTTTGACATTGTTTGTTTTTGTTTTTAAAATTTTTGAAAATATTTTCATACATTTTTTGAAAATGTTTTCATACAGTTTTTGAAGCAAAAATTTTAAAAACACTCCGAGCATAATTCTAAAAAAATTTCTCATTTTTCAAAACAAAATTATTTTCATCTATTTTGAAAACAATACCAAACGGCCTATTTGTCTCCTTTCCTTTTCAGAATAGTGGTTGATGGATTAAGTAGAATGATGGAAAGAGCGGGGGAGATAGATTTAGTCAGAAGCTTTAGAGTGGGTAGAAATAACATTCAATTATCCCTTTTACAATTTGCAGATGACACTCTATTTTTTCTTGAGTCGTCAAGGGAGAATTTTTGAAATTTGACAACAATTTTATTGTCTTTTTCTTGAAGTGTTTGGGTTTAAGAATTAATATGGGGAAAAGTATGCTAAACGAGATAAACTTGGAGGAGGTTATTTAAAGTATGGCTAAGTAGGTTGCGAAGTGGGTTCTTGGCCAATAAGTATTTGGGGTTGCCAATAGGTGGCAATCCTTTATCGAAGGAATTTTGGAACATGCTGTTGGAAAAGATTTCAAAAAGATTGGATGGTTGGAAAAAAGGGTGTCTTTTGAGGGGAGACAGACTTATTCCCATGCAGTCATTTTGTCAAGTATTCTAACCTACTTTTGGTCCCCTTTTAAGATTCCAAAGGCTGTGGTGAAGGAAATTGAAGCCCACATGAGATGTTTTTATGGGATTGTTGGGAGAGGAAGACGGTGGATAATTTAGTTCCTTGGAAGACTATTTCACTAAGCAAGAAAGATGGACGTTTGGATATTAGGAATTTTTTGGAGAACATTCAAGCTCTTTTAGGGAAAATGGCTGCGGAGGCTTCCTTTGGAACAAGTCTCATTATGGGCCACCATCATTAGGAGAAAATATGGATTACAATTTGTTGAAAATATGAGAAATTTTTCTCAAATTCCTAGGGATTAGAAGGCTAGAATTAAGAGTACATATTTTGTTTTCTAGAATAGGGGATATGGGAATTATTATGTATATTTTCCTAATTAGCTATCTTTCCTATTTTTAGGCTATAGGATTTGTTTTTCTCGATTATTTATATGTGTATAGCACGATCTCAATGATCAATAAGAATTACAGTTTCCTATTCTCAATAACTCTCATGGAACCAAAGCCACCTCTGATTACCCAAAAATCCTAGGGCTAAAAACTACCGTTCGTGCAAGCCCGTGCCGCCGTCCGTACAAGTCCATACCGTTCATACGTTGCCTCTACTGTATTGGAGCCCCTTCTGACCCTTTTTTTTCTAGGGCCCTCTTTCTCTTGGTCTAAGACTTATACTAATTATTCTTTGTATCCTAGGTTCTATTTCTACATCGAGATCATGATCTGGTACTTGGGGACTAGGCAAGAAGTCCATCTTCTTAAATCTTTATTTATGGATTATTATTATTAAGTTATCAGGATGACAAAAATCATGGTCTAGAATTTACTTATCTACTTCTTCTAAGCTTCTAAGGGCTTTTTCATATCTTAGTTTGTATTTTCATATCATTCTTGCACATGTCTTGCTTTTCTTTTGGGGTGCAAGAATTAGGAAATTCATTCTTATTTTCATATTCGTAAAGTTTTTCATGGTCTTGCTCTTGTAGCCTTCTTATATGCTAAGAGCTATTTCCAGTATTGACTCGTTCTTCTAAATCATTTTTGGTGATTTCTTATCAAAACTAGGGTGTCTAATAATGATTTTCTCCAATTTCCTAAGAGGTAAGTTGGAGGTTTATTTTTCTTGTAGTAGAATGTTCTTTAGTGATACTAATCTCTTAGCGTGTGTAAACCATATTATCGATTCTCTTTACTTGTGCTTATTCTAGAATCTAGAACATGCTATCATAACATCGTGTAGGTGGTTGGATGATTCCCCTTCGGACAATCCTTCTATGGATAAATGGTCATTCTAGACCTTTATCTTATACTAATTAGTGGGATATGAACTTTTAAAGATGAAAACTACATTGTCACCTTTAATCTGTAAGAGATTACTAGGGCCTGACCATGTTTTAGCTATTTCGAGATCGTAATTCTAGTTTTTCAAGCACCTATTTCCTTAGGAAATTAGATGTCATTCTAATCCTAACTAGCTCTATCTTTTCGATGGCATAATCCTTGCTTAAGTCGTCTTACGGTATTTCAACATTTGTATAACTTATTCTCTCCTTTGAAGTTCTAATTAATCTTGTTTCTACTGTAGAAACATTCATTATGTGTCTTAATTCTCCGCTTGGTGGATTCCATATCTATCACTGGCTTCATATTCCTCTTTTTTAAGTCACTTTAGTGTTTTATGTCGTTCCAACGCTTCCTTGTAACTTTTGGTCAAAGTTATGTCTCAGGTTTCAAAAGCCTTTTTAGACTGTCTACTACTTCTATTCTTTCTCATTGTCGAGTCTTAGCTAAACTAAGAGCTGTGAACTGGTAGCCCAAGAATGACTACCTAAGAGGGGTGAATTGGGTTTTAAAAACTTTTTTATAATTATTAAAAACTACAAATAATCACAAACAAAATGTATGAGAGTAAATCCAATAATTAAAAACATCCAATCGGGCAAATTTCAAGCAATAAAATAACAAGCCACAAAAATACAATGAATCAAGCTAATATTCACAAATAAAATATATCACCAACAATAATTTGCAAAAATATAAAAGAGTAAGGGAAAGAAATACGCAAACATAATTTATAGTGGTTTGGCAATAAGCCTTCGTCTATTATCACTGAGCTAAGCTAAATACTATAATGCCTTGTCTTTTTGGGCCGTCACTTATCTTGATTTAACATCATTTCTTAACTTTAATCTTACTTACTTAGTAAGAAAAATGCTGGGTAAATTTTTTTCTTTAAACATACTTTAAAACTGTTGCGGCTTTCGTTGCAACATAATTTGAAATATAACTCAATACTTGAATTTAAAATCATTCAAAATGTTTTCTAAAACTTATAAAAAAAAAACATTTTACTTTGGTAAAAAAAATTTTAAACCTCTTTTAAAAAATAGAGGAAAACTTTTTCTTTCTGTAGTGAAAAACTGCCGTAGTTGTATCCATATCTAACCTTCGCATCTGTCCATTGCATCACTGAGCTCTTTAATTAGTCATACTGGCATCTCGTAGGACTACCTATAGCATGAAAGAACTTGTAATGAGCTTATGCTTAGTAAGTTCAAACATTATCTCACAAAACTTTTAAAACTTTCTTTCATAAAACTTCTTCATAAACCTTTTTTTTGTAAACGTTTTTCATAAAATATTTTTTATAAACATTTATAGACACTTCTCAAAATGTTTTTTTATAAATATATCACGTAAATATTTCATAACAAGGAATGCAAGCAATATCATAGTACATGATTTTATTTATGCTTATTTATAAACATCCATTTATGAGCTTTTTAAGATCATTTCTAACTTACTTTAACTTCTTATCATCGTTCATGTCTTTCCTTATCTTGTGAATTTAAGTGTTTGTACCAACATTATCAATCATGAGAACATAAACATAATGCTTTCCTTGTGGAATATTTAAGACCATCAAACAACGAGATCATAACTTTAACTTTACTTGTAAACCTCGCATCAAGGAGGCTGGTACAATACTTATGTATTACCTTTGGTTTACCTTCTTGTTAACTTTAGTGAGTATATCAAATGCTAACATATTATATACATACATATTGAAAATCATAACTTGAACTTTAAAACATTATATATTGCACATGCAAACATACTGTAATTGCAAATACATTGCAAACCTTTACTTGATCTTTAAAACATTATATATAACAAATGCAAACATAAAATATTTTTAAAGCATTTGAAATTCATTTGCTTCATAGGGTAGGTGAGGTTTGAAACTTATTTGGATAACGCTCTAGCGTCCCATTTCATTCCTTTTCCTTCTATTAGTTAGCTTTGTGTCTTATTCAAATGATACTCAACTATTACTAGCTAGCCTTTCTAATTATCAATCTGCTTGATTGATAACATAACCTAAACATTAAATGTTCATTCCTTTCACTTAACCTCATTACTTATTGGTTCATTTTCCCGTTACTTACTTGTTAGTTTCGTTACTTAACATATTACAGAACATTTCTATCTAAGGACATTTCGCTAATTCGAAGGGTCGGCTTCATTAGAGCGTCTTTTTAAAAATTGACGATTTTACTTATATGAGTTTTCTCGTGAACCTTGTAACTTTACTAGACTTTTCGTTTTTACTTTAGTATTCCATTACTTATGGGCTCGAAAAAATTCTTGCTAAGGGGAAATTTCCTAAATCGGGCATTTTAGGGTTTCGTTTTGGCATTTTTTAACAAAAAATGACCACTTTACCCTTAATGTGTCTTAGAAAACTTTCGGAACCTATTCTAAAAGAAACTTATGTTTCTTTGTTACTTATAATATTGCAAAACCAAACATTGATTTCCTTTTTGTAAAAATCCTTTTCATTAAAACTCTACGATTTTGACTCGTAATTCAAAAATCTTGGCAATTACGCCCTTAACATTCTTTTGTCATTCTTTTCTTAGTAAAAACCTCAAATTATTTTAATCTTAACATTTGTGGTTACTCACTACCTATTACAGAGCAAAGAACCAGCACTTTGTAGTGGAAAAATATAGTTTCACGTGGTTTTACAAACCATATCTTAACTCATGAAAACAACATATTTTCAAGACTTGGGTTTAAGAATTTACTAAGGATTTCTTCGAGCTTTTTGATCTTCCTCAAGAGTGCTTCAACCTTGATATTTCTTCTTGACATAGATCATAGCAAAACCTCCATTAAAACCTATCCATAAACTCAAGAAAACCACAAAAATTCATAAGAAAAAGTTTGGATTTTGTCTCTAAAAGTGACCAATTGTTGATCATCATCGCTTGAACTTGATTTAAAGCTTTGTTAGAGGTTGTTTCCTTAAGAGAATGGAGAAAAGGCTAAAGGGGTTGCCAATTTTTGGAGGAAAAAAAAATGAAGTGTTTTGGTTCAAATTTTGCATGGAAATGATGAGCACAAAGTGAGGTATTTGTCCAATTTGACACCTAAGCCTAATGATTTATCATAAGGATTTGAACAGAAGAGAAATTTGTTCCAAAATTGAGGTCAAAAACTACTGGACTTAGGGGAAGGATGTGGCCTATTTTTTCAGCTAAAAGGTGTCATCATGTAGGTCCCACATTAGCTTTTATATAGTCTAAATTTATACTGACAATATTTTTTATATACTATTGGTATACTTTTTACAAACTGTTATAAACTTACATAGTATTTTTTACTTATCCATATCTTCCATACAACATAATTCATATACTGCTTAACTCTAAACAGTCCAATTCTGACATTGTATTACTTTTACGATATAATTTCTATACTACATAAATTTATCAGTGTAATTCCTTACACTGCATTACTTTTGCAGTACAATTTTCATATTGCATAACTTTATTAGTGTAATTCCTTACACTGCATTACTTTATCACTAGAATCCTTATGCTATATTATTTTAGTGTTGTATAATTTTCCATATTTCTATAGAGTACTTTCCTCAAATTGTACTTTTGTCTTAATATTTGTTGCAATATATTTTGTAACAATAAAGCTTTCTAGCTTATTTTCATATATTTCCTTTCTTGTTTAAGACTATAGCATGATTTTTAACTTTAAAAATCCTACTTTCACTTTTATGGAATTTATCACAAAAATCGTATTAAAACAATATTCCTTATGATACATATTTTGCTTATCATAATCCTTTAATTATTGCATTTACAATGTACTAGAAATTTTAGGGTGTCACAAGCATGGCCTCTTCCTCTACTTCGATCGACTTTAGGCATGATCACTCCTTATACAACTAGTGACTTCTTCTACCTAAAGCTTACCACAACCTCTTACAACCATCAATTTTATAGAGATTGGCTAACCAACACTTCCCCAAATTTGATAAGGCTTTGGAAACCTATAGCTCTTGGATTTATAAGGATTAAAACTTTAAACCACTATCTCACACGTCCTAAGAATGAAGAATACAATTTTGAAGCAACTAGGAGATGTATAAGCACACAAGATGAGTTTTGAACAAGTTTAACTCAAGAGAATAATCAATGGCTTGTAGACACTAAGAGTATGATTCAATGTATGTTCAAGGTGTCAAAAATTGTCTCCAAGGTCAAAAATAGGTATTTATATCAAAAGCCAAGCAAACTAGCTATTGTAGACTTGTTTCTATCGGCCAAAAACTAACCATTAGACGCTACGGTTGACTATCATATACATGGAGTGGTCGACCAAGTTGCTAGGAGAAACTAGCCTAGATAGTTGATTGCCTTATACAATTGTGTCTCTCCAGCAAACCTAGGCTCTAGTTTTTGTTTTAAAAGATAAAAATAATTTTAAAACATAATTCATTTTAATTTTAATCCAAAAATTAAGATTTAAGATCTAAAAGAGATAGACATGCTAAGTGCATAAACAAGTTTGACATGCAAAGTGCATAAATCAATAAATCAATAAATTAAGATTTAAGATCTAAAAGAAAAATTAGTCTTTTCCAAATAACAAGTTTGACATGCTAAGTGCATAAATCAATAAAAGATCTTACATACCTCTTTTGTATACCGAAGACAACAGAGACTCCAACTCAAAAAGAACATTTTGGAAGAACTTCAACCAACTCGTCTTTCTTTTTATTCTCTTTCCATGATCAGAATGCAGGTGGTCGCATGTCGTACAATTATTCCTCTAGTAACTCTCCTTCTAACCACTTGAGAAAACCAAGAACTAACGTTCTAGAAGTTGAAGAATAGCTCTATGGGAGTTTTAGATTTTGTCTCACTAGAATACTCACTCTATACTTCTCAAATAATCTAAGGAACAATGAAAAATAGTTCCTTTTATATAGTGGTCGAATTTTGGGTTAATCCCTATCAGATTAGTCTTTAAAATTAGAGTCTGGAACGACTTTTGATAAAAAAAACAGCATAAAAAATGTTTAACATTATTATCGCACGTTGACTTGCCAATCTGGCTCCACCGGCCTGTCGAACAAAGCCACTGACCTACTAACTGAGCGATAATCTGGAACTCTTAAAATATCTTATTTTACACGAGAATTTTAAACAGAGCCTTAGTTTTGATTCAAATAACCTAATATAGATATTATCTAATTAAAACAGTCATATACAGATAATCTCATATCAAATAAAATATTATCCAAATAATTCAACATGTTTATCTTTTATTAATTTACAAAATTAATTCAATCAATAAACCAACATGAATTATTAAGTCTAATTTATCGAATTTCAACCAATCTAATAATTAACATAAGTCACCAATATGTAGGAAAAACATGGTGTATCGTTACAGAAATTGTTATCAGCTAGCAAAGAAGACCTAATGGATATATATAGATCAAGCTCCTGTAATTATAAAATAACATATCCTAGATACATATATTTTATAATTATCAACTCTAAATCTACTCCACTAAAAGCTTAGAGTTACACTCTCGAATTATATAAAACTCCAAAGGTACAATAAGCTAATTATCCATAACATATTATAATGTGTAATATCCCTATAGGATATTCATAATCAGTTTAAGAATAAATTCTGTTTTACCTTCCCAATTATTCTTATCTTATGTTTTATTATTTTACCATTGGAATACTTACTATTTATAAATAGTGTACCATTCGGTTACACCTATGTATCCAAATGGTTGAGCACTTTAGTCTTCCAATTATAGGATAATGCCTTCAAAAGAATATCATTAACTCTCTTAAAGAGTTATAGATTCTATATCTATGAATAACGAGCTTGCGTCAATCAAGAGTCATGTCTCTAATGTACTGGTAAGCATACTATAATCAATTTGGATGTCATCTTTTGTACATGAAAAGACACAAGTCAAGAGTACGAGCCCATTTATTTTAGGATTAAGATATATCATATATGGTTGTCTAAAGTGAATTAATTTAAACAAATGAAATTATTAATCAAATCAATTTAACTTTTGTCCCGATCCAATACATTGTTACCTATGACAAAAAACTAATATTTCTACTCATGGAGTTCCACTCCGATGACCTAAACAAGTAATCTCCCCTTAGGGACGATAACATCATGAATTATTTATAGGATAGGCATGAGGAATTATTGAAAATTTTTGATAATTTTCATGTCTTGGAGATTTTTATGATAACTCATGGTTTTTGAATTTGAGATACATTATGTAGCAACAAACATTAAAAGTTTTCGTATAATAAAATCACAAAAATTGCATATTGAAATATAAGCATTGAATCGTCCATCCAATGTTATTAACAACATTAAAATTCAAAAATGTACAAGTATGAGGAAATTGATGCGTTAAATTGAGATTAGTTTTACTATTTATATGTATGAATTTCCTAGGACTTACAACCTCTCATCCTTACAAAATTCGTGTCCCAAAAATTAAGAAAGGTCCAAGCATTTCTCTTGCATTTCTTCTTCTTCTATTCCCATGTGGCTTTCTTAAGCTTTTGATTCCACCATAATACCTTGTCTAGATTTAATGTCTTATCTCCAAGAACTTTTTCTTTTCAAGCCAAAACTTAAATAGGTTTTCTCTTGTAAGCGAGTTCTTTATGGACTTGAATGGGCTCATGCTCTATCACATGTGATGTATCTGGGACACTTTTTCAATATGGAAACTGCAAAATATTATGAATAGTTGATAATTCTAGTGCTACCCACTGTCACTTAATTTCAAATGGTCCTATGTACGGGCTTAACTTTCCCTTTTTCCTTAAGTGCATTACCGCTTTCATAGGGGCTACCTTGATAAAAATTATCCCTATCCTGAAACGCAGGGGTTTTCTCCATTTATTAACATAACTCTTTTAGTGGCTTTGAGCAATCTCCATCTTTTGAAGGATTTCTTCACTGCTTCAATGGTGTCTTTGATGAAATTTGTCTTCTAGGATGATACAAAATTTGAAGTCATAATCTTTAACTAATTCCAACCATCATCTCTACCTCATGTTGAGTTATTTCTGAAGAAAGATATACTTGAAGCTCTTATGGTTAGAAGATATTTTGTGTTGAGCACTATAGAGGTAGTCTTTTTAAATCTTCAAAGTAAACACTACAGCTGCTAATTCTAAATAATATGTTGTATAATTCCTCACATGCTCTTTCAACTATTGAAAGGCATATGCTTCAACCTTTATGCATTAAAACCACCTCTAATCTCATTTTTGAAGCTTTGTTGTATCTATTGATTTTCCCTTATTCAATAGAATTGTGAGCATCTTTGTAGTTGTGAGCTTTCGTTTCAACACTTAAAAACTTTTTTGTACTTCTCAGTCCATTCATACCTCTTTCCTTTCCTGGTTAGTGTAGTGCGACAAGTCTCGTGAATCCTTCTATGAACCTCTGATTAATAGCTTATCAGCCCTAGAAAACTTACCTCCAAGACTCCTAGAAGCAGGCCACTTAGTTACTAATTTGACCTTAGCATGATCAACCAATACGCCTTCCTTAGAAACCATATGTTTGAAGAAATGGACCTTGTCAAATTGAAATTCCCATAGACTGATACTTTTTTAGAGCTATAAGGCAGTCCTTAATGCTTATCATGCTCCTCCAGATATCTAGAATAGGTCATGATGTCATTGATGAGGACCATCTAGGTCCTCTTTAAATACTCGATTTATCAAGTCCATAAATATTGCCGGTGCATTCGTCAATCCCAACCGCATAGCCAGAAACTCATGATGAGTGTAAGGTATTTGAAAGGCTTGGAAATATCTTTCCTTGATCTTCAATTGGTGATAACCTAAGTGTAAATAAATCTTGGAGAATACGACTGCTCCTTTGAGTTGGTCGAACAAATTGTCAATTTTGAGGAACATATACTTATTCTTAACCATGACCTTGTTGAGCTCCCAATGGTCAATATACATCCTAAAGATGTTGCCCTTTTTCTTCACAAACAAAACTAGTATGCCCAAGGAGAGTAACTTAGGCTTCCACTTCTATAATAAACCTTGAAATCGCACTTGCAAATCCTTAAGTTCGGTAAATGCCATTTGATATTGAGCCTTAGATATCAGCTGGTAGTTTTGGTCATTGGCCATAGAGTTATCAATGTATATCTATAACTTAATATAAACATTAATTGTGTCCATGAATAATAGCTTAAAATTTTATAGAAATAATTACATTAAGTGAAAACTATTCAATTAACTACTTAAAAACCCTTAAAAACTAAAATATTTTGCACTTATCTAAAGGATTTTGGGAAAACTTTTTTTGATTAAGCCATAGATATGTGACTTTAATAGAGACTGGCTCAATTGGTTGTAACACCCGAGAATTTTAAGTAAGATTAATTATGTTAAGTTTAATCATTAAGTGTGCCAAGTTAATTAAATGTGATTAGCATGTGTTTTAAAAATTTTATTTTTATATAATTATGATTTTCAAGTCATTTAAAATTATGGTTTTATATATAAAGTATTAAATTTGAAGTAGTTTCACTCATTGACCTTCATGCCATTAGCTTTTTCCTTATTACCAAAATGCCATTATAAACCTTTCTTTTTGTTTTTCATGAGAATTTTCTAACTACCTTCTCACTTCCCTCAAAATTCAGCCTATTGTTTACTCAAAAACCACTCCTACATTTTTAGATTATATAAGAAAACCTTGCCAAGACACAACTCTTTTTCATACTTACTATCTTCTTCACATTTCTCCTTTCCTTTTCCTTTTCTTATTGTCTCCAGAAACCCATAAACACAGTCGGCCTCTCTTGCTTCAAACAGACAAAAAAAAAAAAAAAAAAGCTAGAAAATCAAAGTCCACTCTTTTAACAAGATTTTGAGAATTTCAAAACCAATCTTGAAGTTTCAGCAGAGACGAATTTCCAACACTATCTAGGGGGAAATTGAGGTAAAAATTTTAACCCAAATCAGTTTATATTTCCTCATCAAAATCTAAATTTCTCTTACTCTACTCTTTACAACTTATGATCAAGTGAGATAATAGTGGAAATGGTGAATTTAGCTTATGTTCTTAGTAATTTTGACTTGGATTTCAACAAGCATGTTTGGATGTATGGTTAAGCAAGTGTTTTTCAAACATACATGTTTGAATGCATGTTTGAGCTCAGGTTTGCCGAGACTAAAAATTTGAAAATTTTCTAGATATCGATAGATTGGCAGGCTGAACCCATACTTTGATAGGCCAAATTCGAACAATTCGACAAGCCAGACTCAGATTGTCCGTAGGCTAAACATCAGCAGTTTGGCAGGTTGGACCTAAATGTTCAGTAGGCCAACAGTGCTACATAAAATATTAGTTTTGCACTAGTTTTCATCATTGATATAAGTACTATAGTATTCAGTATCGAATAAGTCAAGAACTTTGTTCAGAATGAGACATTAGTGCATGATGCTACATAGAGATTAGGTAGTGCAAAAAGCGACCTTAGGGGCAGGTCCCAACACCTAGCTGGGCCAGTACAGTAGTGAACTAGATGGCTTTACACAAGGTAAAATGATAAACTTGTTTTGAAGAAATCATTGGACCAAAATGGTAGGTATTGCCGATGATACTTATTTCAGCCAAACAAATTTATTTATTTAATTTGCTTAATCAATTATTTCATTTAATTGATTCTTATTTAATTTAATTTACCTCCATCATGGCCCTCGGGTTATGACAGGCAATGGTATCAGAGCTTAAGCTTTAGATCTTTTGGGAGCTGAACTAGTGATATTACGTTTTGATTTTTCAAGTTTTAAGTCGGGACAGATGCCATTACAGTTACATTTGAGTACACCATGTCATTTATGATTTCAAACTTAAGATATAAAAATTTCAAGGACGAAATTTCTTTTAAGGAGGATGGGATGTAAAGCATGTGAATTTTAAGTAAGATTAATTATGCTAAGTTTAATTATTAAGTATGCCAAGTTAATTAAATGTCATTAGCATGTATTTTAAAAATTTTATTTTTGCACAATTTTGATTTTCAAGTCATTTAAAATTATGCTTTTATATATAAAGTATTGAATTTCAAGTAGCTTTACTCATTGACCTTCATATTATTAGCTTTTGTCTTAATTACCAAAATTCCATTATAAACCTTCCTTTTTGTTTTTAATGAGAATTCTCTAACTAGTTTCTCACTTCCCCTAAAAGTCAACCCATTGTTTACTCAGAAACCACTCTCACACTTTTAGATTATATAACAAAACCTTGCCTAGACGCAGCTCTTTTTCACACTCACTCTCTTCTTCACATTTCTGCTCTCTTTTTCCTTCTCTTATTGTCTCTAGAAACCCATAAACACAATCGGCCCCTCTTGCTTCAAACAGATAAAAAAAATCTAGAGAATCAAAGTCCACTCTTTTAACAAGATTTTGAGAATTTTAGAACCAATATTGAAGTTTCAGCAGAGATGAATTTCCAACACCATCAGAGAAGAAATCGTTGGATCGAAATGGTAGGCATTGCCGATGAGACTTATTTGGGTCGAACAAATTTATTTATTTAATTCGCTTAATCAGTTGTTTCATTTAATTGATTCTTATTTAATTTAATTTACCTCTATCACAGCCTTCAGGTCAGGACAAGTAATGGTATCAGAGCTTAGGTTTTAGATCTTTTGGGAACTAAAATTGTGATATTATTTTTTGATTTTTCAAGTTTTGAGTTGGAACAAATTTCATTACAATTATGTTTGAGTACACAGTGTCATTTATGATTTCAAACTTTAGATATTAAAATTTCAAGGATGAAATTTCTTTTGATGAGGATGGAGTGTAATGCTCATGAATTTTAAGTAAGATTAATTATACTAAGTTTAATTATTAAGTGTACCAAGTTAATTAAATGTCATTAGCATGTCTTTTAAAAATTTTATTTTTACATAATTCTAATTTTTAAGTCATTTAAAATTATGCTTTTATATATAAAGTATTGAATTTGAAGTAGTTTTACTCATTGACCTTCATGCTATTAGCCTTTTCCTTAATTACCAAAATACCATTATAAACCTTCCTTTTTGTTTTTCATGAGAATTCTCTAACTAGCTTCTCACTTCCCCCAAAAATTAGCCCATTATTCACTTAGAAACCACTCTCACACTTTTTGATTATATAACAAAACCTTGCCCAGACACAACTCTTTTTCACACTCACTCCTTTACATTTCCCCTATCTTTTTCCTTCTCATATTGTCTCCAAAAACACATAAACACAATCTGTCCCTCTTGCTTCAAACAAATTAAAAAAATAACTAGAGAATCAAAGTTCACTCTTTTAATAAGATTTTGAGAATTTCAGAACCAATCTTGAAGTTTCAGCAGTGGCGAATTTCCAATACCATCTAAGAGGAAATTAAGGTAAAATTTTTAAACCCATATCAGTTTTTATTTCCTCCTTAAAATCAAAATTTCTCTTATTCTACTCTTTATAGTTTCGGATCAAGTGAGATAATAGTGGAAATGGTGAATTTAGCTTATGTTCTTAGTAATTTTGACTTAGATTTCGATGTGCATGTTTGAATATGTGGTTAAGCAAGTGTTTTTCAAACATGCATGTTTGAGCTTAGGTTTGCCAAGATTGGAGATTTGAAAATTTTTTAAATTTCGATAGATCGGTAGGCTGAACCTATACTTTGGCAAGCCGGACTTAGATGGTCGATAGATCAAACATCAACAGCTCGGCGGACTAAACTTAAATGTTTGGTAGGCCAACAGTGCTGCATAAAAATATTAGTTATGCACTAGTTTTCATGGTTGATTTAAGTACCATAGTATTTAATACCGTACGAGTTAAGAACTTTGATTAGAATGAGACATTAGTGCATGATGCCACGTACAAAGATCGGGTCATGCAGAGAGCGACCTTAGGGGCAAGTTTCAAAACCTAGCTGGGTCACTACGGTGGTGAACTAGATGGCTTTGCACAAGGTAAAATGATAAACTTATTTTGAGGAAATCATTTGACCAAAATGGTAGGTATTGCTGATGAGACTTATTTTGGCCGTACAAGTTTATTTATTTAATTAGTTGTTTCATTTAATTGATTCTCATTTAATTTAATTTACCTCCATTATGGCCCTCGGGTCGTGACAAGTAATGCTATCAAAGCTTAGGCTTTAGATCTTTTGGGAATTGAAACTATGATATTATGTTTTGATTTTTCAAGTTTTGAGTCGGAACAGATGTCATTACAAATTACGTTTGAGTACATAGTGTCATTTATGTTTTCAAACTTTAGATATCAAAATTTCGAGAACAAAATTTCTTTTAAGGAGGATGGGGTGTAATGCTCGCAAATTTTATGGAAGATTAATTATGCTAATTTTAATTATTAAGTGTGCCAAGTTAATTAAATGTCATTAGCATGTATTTCAAAAATTTTATTTTTATATAATTTTGATTTTCAAATCATTTAGAATTATGCTTTTCTATATAAAGTATTGAATTTGAAGTAGTTTTACTCATTGACCTTTATGCTATTAGCCTTTTCCTTAATTACCAAAATGCAATTATAAACTTTCCTTTTTGTTTTTCATGAGAATTCTCTAACTAGCTTCTCACTTCCCCCAAAAGTCAGCCCATTGTTCACTTAGAAACCACTCTTACTTTTAGATTATATAACAAAACTTTGCCCAGACTCAACTCTTTTTCACACTCACTCCTTCACATTTTCCCTCTCTTTTTCCTTCTCTTATTGTCTCCAAAAACCCACAAACACAATCAGCCCCTTTGACTTCAAATAGATTAAAAAAACAAACTGGAGAATCAAAGTCCACTCTTTTAACAAGATTTTGAGAATTTCAGAACCAATCTTGAAGTTTTAGCAGAGGCGAATTTCTAACACCATCTAAGGGGAAACTGAGGTAAAAAGTTTTAACCAAAATCCATTTTTATTTTCTTCTCAAAATCTAAATTTCTCTTATTCTACTCTTTACAGCTTCGGATCAAGTGAGATAATCATGGAAATGGTGCATTTAGCTTGTGTTCTTAGTAATTTTGACTTAGATTTTGACATGCATGTTTGAATGGTTAAGTCAGTGTTTTTCAACATGCATATTTGAATGCATGTTTGAGCTCGTGTTTGCCAAGATTGGAAATCTACAAATTTTTTAGATTTCAACAGATCAACAAGCCAAACCCATACTTGGATAGGCTAGATTCAAACAGTTCAATAGGCCAGACTTAAGTGGTCAGTAGGCCGAACATCAACAGTTCGACAGGCTGGACCTAAGCGTTCGACAGGCCAACAGTGTTGCATAAAAATATTTGTTTTGCACTAGCTTTCATTGTTGATGTAATACCATAGTATTTAGTACCGAACAAGTTAAGAACTTCGTTCTGAATGAGACATTTGTGCATGATACCACGTACAGAGATCAGGTCTTGCAGAGAGCGATTTTGGGGGTAGGTCTAGAAACCTAACTAGGCCATTATAGTGGTGAACTAGATGGCTTTACACAAGGTGAAATAGTAAACTAGTTTTGAGGAAATCGTTAGACATAAATGGTAGGTATTGTCGATGAGACTTATTTGGGCCGAACAAATTTATTTATTTAATTTGCTTAATCAGTTATTTCATTTAATTGATTCTCATTTAATTCAATTTACCTTAGTATCAGAGCTTAGGCTTTACATCTTTTGGGAACTGAACCTTTGATATTATGTTTTGATTTTTTAAGTTTTGAGTCAGGACAAATGTCGTTACAGTTATGTTTGAGTACACAGTGTCATTTTTTATTTCAAACTCTAGATATTCAAATTTTGAGTACGAAATTTCTTTTAAGGAGGATAGGATGTAATGTCTGTGAATTTTAAGTAAGATTAATTATACTAAGTTTAATTATAAAGTGTGTTAAGTTAATTAAATGTTATGTATTTTAAAAATTTTATTTTTACATAATTCTGATTTCCAAGTCATTTAAAATTATGGTTTTATATATAAAGTGTTGAATTTGAAGTAGTTTTGCTAATTGACCTTCACGCCATTAGCTTTTTCCTTAATTACCAAAATGCCATTATAAACCTTCCTTTTTTGTTTTTCATGAGAATTCTCTAACTAGCTTCTCACTTCCCCCAAAAGTCAGCCCATTGTTCACTTAGAAACCACTCTCACACTTTTAGATTATATAACAAAACCTTGCCCAGACATAACTTTTTTTCACACTTACTCTCTTCTTCACATTTCCCCCCTCTTTTTCCTTCTCTTATTGTCTCCAGAAACCCATAAACACAATCAGCCCCTCTTGCTTCAAACAGATAAAAAAAAAAACTAGAGAATCAAAGTCCACTCTTTTAACAAGATTTTGAGAACTTCAGAACCAATCTTGCAGTTTTAGCAGAGATGAATTTCCAACATCATCTAAGGGGAAACTGAGGTAAAAATTTTAAACCCAAATCAGCTTTTATTTCCTCCTTAAAATCTAAATTTCTCTTACTCTACTCTTTATAATTTCGGATCAAGTGAGATAATAGTGGAAATGGTGAATTTAGCTTGTGTTCTTGGTAATTTTGACTTAGATTTCGACATGCATGTTTGAATGTATGGTTAAGCAAGTGTTTTTCAAATATGCATGTTTGAATGCATGTTTGAGCTTGGGTTTGCCGAGACTGGGAATCTGAAAATTTTTTAGATTTTGACAGATTGGTAGGCCAAACCCATACTTCGGCAAGCTGGACTTAGATGTTCAGTAGGCCGAACATCAGCAGTTTGGCAGGCCGGACCTAAATATTCAACAGGCCAACAGTGCTGCATAAAATATTAGTTTTGCACTAGTTTTTTTTCATCATTGATATAAGTACCATAATATTCAATACCAAACGAGTCAAGAACTTCTTTCGGAATGAGACTTTAGTGCATGATGCCACGTACAAAGATCGGGTTATGTAGAGAGTGACCTTAGGGGCAGGTCCAGAAATGTAGTTGGGCCACTTCGGTGGTGAACTATTTGGCTTTGCACAAGGTAAAATGATAAACTTGTTTTGAGGAAATTGTTGGATCAAAATAGTAGGCATTGCTGATGAGACTTATTTCGGCTGAACAAATTTATTTATTTAATTTGTTTAATCAGCTAGTTTGTTTGATTGATTCTCATTCAATTTAATTTACCTCCATCACGGCCCTTGGGTCGTGACATTGGTATTTAATGAGTGTTGAGGAATATATTTAGTCTTGAATTCAGGTCGCAAGAGATAGTAAAATTTCTAAACTCAATTGGGATGCAATTATTTTTCTAAATTTTCAAAAATCCTTTGTCAATAGTGTCAAGGATTAAAACGTAAATATATTATCTCTTAAGAAAATTAAGAACTAAATTGTCACAATGCTAATACTTTTGTTAGACTAACACAATGCTCATAATTCAGTTACCTTGAAGCCAGCTTGTTGGGGAAAAAAAAATCGTTTCCACCCTTTCAAATAAAAACAAGTGAAAAACACAAGTTAAAAATTGTCAAAATCTGAAATGATAAGTCCAAGCAAGTGCCAAGATTTTCTTCTTTAGTTACAATTCATTCTTACCGACTCTCGTCAATGTTCTATATGTTTTAGGCCCGAGTCAGAATTGGTCGAGGTAATCGTAGAAGATGTTTTGAGAAAATTGAATCGTGTGCCATCAAATGCTATTGGTTTGGAGAACCTAATTGGAATTGGAAAACACATTCAAAAAATCGAACTACTATTAAGCCTTGGCCCTCCAGATATTCGCATTGTAGGTATTTGGGGGTTGGGTAGTCTGGGAAAAACTATTGCTGATGTTGTATTCAATAAGCACTTTTTATCTATTTGAGAGACATTACTTCCTTGCAAACGTAAGGGAGGAATCCAAGAAACTAAACGCACCCTAAGGGTGCGTTTGGTTCATGGTTCGAATCATGGTTCGAATCATTTTGCTACAGTATTTTCTTTCACAAAAATTTAAATCTTCATTCAAATTTTTTATTCAAATCTATGAACCAAATGAGATACGCTACTAGGTAAATTATTAGAAGAACAAAATATGAATTTGTCAACGACTTCAAAGTCAAGTACTATGTATATGGGCATGGTTTTTGGTTAAGGGCTATGGTGAATGTTTTGAGGCAGTGGAGGCATCATTTGACTTTTCATTCAAAGAATAGGATGAGAAGGAAGAAGAATAGATTGAAACTTCTAAGTTTGAAGTGAAGAAGTGTGGGACCCACATGCTATATTTCACAGATGTAGATAAATACAAATTCGATTTCAGTACCGATCATTGCCTACTAAAGGAAGGATTTGAGGATTTTGCGGAAGAGTACGTTGATTCTGGGAATATCTCGTGTCAACATCTGTTGTAATTGAGGAATTAGATGAAACTCCTGACCAGCCTGAATCCATTGCAAGTGAAGCCACTGACTTTGATACAGACTATCTCCGTCCCAAGAATATCAAATTTTGTGCAATCTTGTTACCACTGATTATTTGATCTTTTCCTGGAATGCATTATCGGTAATTCTAAAACGCGGGTTTTGATTTCTTTCTCTTTATATAAGCTTTTATGGTAAGACATGTACTTCTAAAATCATTGTTTTACTACAATTTTCAGCCCATAATCATGGGTAGGGTACCCGTTAAACTATGCTCCTTACAAAAATCACTAACTCTCTCTTCTTTCTTAGAAAAAAGAGTATTTGGCGCTATTGCTCCTTTAACTTGTCACACATTTATAATTTGCCCCCTTAACTTTAAATTTTGGTAAGTTATCCCTAAACTTGTAAATTTATAGCAAATCATCCCCCATTGATTGAAATTTTAAGTTTTTGAATAAAATTGACATGTAATTTTCACATGAGTTATTAATTAAGAATATAAAAGAGTTTTTTCACACAGATGTTAACCTAAATTTATATTCAAAACAAAGTTAATTCAAAATTTATTATCTTAATAAAAACTTAATTAAAGATATTTATCACAATAAATTTAGGTTAAAACATATAAAAATAACCATTAATGTCAATCATCAACTATGTATGTGTTAATTACATGTTAATTTTAGTCAAAAACTTTAAATTACTATTTTTGGGTGGTGATTTACTATAGATTTGTAAGTTTAGGGATAATTTGTTAAAATTAAAAATTCAAGGGTAAATTGTAAATGTACAACAAGTTTAAGGAGTAAGAGTCAATACGCAAAAAAAGAAAAGAAGAGGAAGAATATACCTTTGTTCTGCTCATGATACTATAGTTAAGCTTTTACCTTTTTTTTTTTTTGCTTTGCAGTCATGCATGTTGCTCTTTCACATCAAAACAACAATGGGTGGGAAGCTTATCCAGCCTGCTGGACATTGATGTACATTCAACCCAAACTAACTAGCATTATTGTGTCTTCATGTGTTGTACGTAACTTCATGTAGATGGTTGGGAGAACAACCACTCAAACAACAATATGTGTTTTGACCATTTCATTTTGGCCTGACAGCTTTCATTAACTTGCTATATGGGTTGAGTAAAAATGTGTGCTTTACTATAAAAGCTCTTAATTTATATCTCTTTACTATTCAATTTGTCAAGGATAGGTTTTTATAACACAGAAGCTCCTTTGATAGGACATGTATTTTTGTCATGTTGATAAATATTGCTATTTTAATTGTTAGATTAACTTTTTAACAATTTTTGATTTGTGAGTATTTATGATAAAAATTTACAACACAAGACATAAAACTGTTTTTAGTTATATATTAGACTGTTGAAAAGTTAAATCTATTGATTAAACCAACAGTACCTACTTATGGATTAAAAATATTTGTCCTATCATAAGTTTAGCCTTATAATAGACTACATTTTTTATCAATAGTTTCATCTTCTATTTTTTTGGTCTTTATCCTTCTTTTTGGTTTTTTGGTATTAGAAAAAAGGAACAATGTGTGGTAATAGACATAACCTAGTAATAACTCTATATCTAGCTCCATCACAAGATTTAGAGTTCAAATCCCGTCTTAAGTTTTTTTTAAAAAAAAAAAAAAAAAGAGAACAAGAGAGAAGCAGAGTATAATAAAACATAACTTTCACGTTTTCCGTAACAATAATAGGCAATTATCATGAGTAGTTTTACATGAGTGGAACTTTGTCCTGTTCATGTCTTCTTTTTTTCTTTTTTTTTTTTCAGTTTCATTGCTAATCTTAATGCATTCTTCTCAAGAAATTGATAAAGCAATCATGATATGTATGAGCAAATTTTCAAGTTCTGGTGACAGGATTTCTAAGGTCAGAGTAAGTTAGAGCCGAGTTTGATGGTCTGCACATCCCATGTTATAAAGGGAAGGATATCGGTGGCGATCAAAGTAAGTTGTCTACGGATTGACCACTGATGTGTTGATTCAATCAAAATATTTAGGGCTATTTATAATTTTAAAAACTTCTTCCTCACCCGGATTCCATATCGCTACTTTAGGATAATAGTTTCATTCTCAAACTCTTTACATTCCAATGCATGTTTGATGGCTTTGGGGATAGGTTAAATCATAGATTTTATTAGAACCTCACTTTAATCTCTGAGTGCATTTGACAACGTAATTAGGATCAAAAGTCAAAAAGAATTTATTGTAGCAAGTAAGAGCTTTATACTATAGCTTACTTTTCCTTTATACTATAATAAGTGAAAGTTTTATGCTATAACAATTGAAACTATACAGTTGAAATGACACTGTCAAACATAACCAGACCTATCAAAAAAGAGCCCCCTTGAAGCCTTCATGAAGGTCATTAATATTGTTGCAAATGAAACCCACTTTATTTGTACCAATATGGGAATGTACTGCCAGTGCCTTGATGCTTCTTAGCCTCTACTTTTTAAACTCTCTAAACTTTTATACTTTGCTTCTAGTAATAATACAATAATCATTGTTATGGTTATATAAGTTATTCTATGTTTATGACACCACAATGTCAACCTATCAAAGCTCTTGTGTGCACTAAAGATTATGCACCAATAGTTTCACAGCCGCTTTTGAGAATGAAATGAATACATAAACCTTGCACTTTTGTAACCAAAACCAATTTAATTATGAAGAAACGTTACCGTACAAATAAATAATTTGAGATCAATTTGTAACTATTAGATTGGCATAACGTAGAAGGCTACATTGTTCCGACTTCCGACAAAGATTTTGACCTAGAAAAGGGGGTGTTAGGACAAAAATGCTTCACAAAATCCACCTCTGAGGCATCAAGATGATGTTATATTGATTAAACAAGGCAAGAGTCAGAAATTGCAAATGGCGCCTTCAATTCGATCTCAAATATGTCCTTTGTCCCGGTACATAGCCTCTAAACATTCTTTGGCCCTGTGAACCTTTGATTGGAGGTAAAAGCTTCCACTCGTAGCATTCTTCTCGAATAAAGTGCTGTACTTCTACAAAGGTAGCAAGCAAATACGCAGATAAGTTAAAGCATGAATTTTAAACCTTGTCAACAAACTTGAAAGTGCAATACTAACCTTTAAAACTTCCTCCCAAGCAGTTTCCTTCGTCACACCAAGAATCTGCCTAGCTTCTTGCTCCGTCATGACCTTGCTTCCTTTGCGAATTGCACTTTGCACTGTTTCTTGAGCGACACCGGTATTTTTGGCATCTGCAACAAACCACAGTATAAATTTGATAAGCATGGATGTACGGAGACAACAGAATCAATTGTAGTAGCATGTTCAGGCAACAACGCATCAGAATCACTTATTGCTAATCATATATAAACTCTCTAAGCTACTTATTTGTGATAGACATTCAAACATTCAAAGCAATTTACAAGAGAGATCCAATTAAAGCTTTTCTATGGCAAATAAGCAATAAGGCAACCTTGCACAATGAAAATGTTCTCATCAGGATCATAGTGTCACTCAATGAAGAAACAAAGTTACAGAGACATGTTCCAACAACACTCCTGAGCTGGGCCCCAGAACATAAATCAGAAATGGAAGCAAGTTTTCTTTTTTTGGATACAATACTAGTTGTTCCCCAGATATGAACTTGGGATCTCCTCTTTAACCTACCCCGCCTTTACCAAATGGGTATCAAGATGATAGAGTATAGAAGGGAAATGACTGCAACAACATAAAGAATTGATTGATATGTCCAGAAACCACTGCAGCAAGTTCATATTCCATTGTTGCTTTTTTTTTTTTTTTGGCTTAAAAAGAAAGAAAGAAAACATCATATCCAGTACAATTCACACACCCATGGGTACCTAAAGTATCACAGTTTTTCCAAAGTACTGATTGAATTAATATTATAATTCACAAAATTCAACAACTTTAGTATATGGGGAGCAAGGAAACTGACTTGTACATTTTGTAACAACAATCACTTAAGCAACATACTTCCCTTGGAGTAGGTGTGGGGATCTGCAAAGATTCTTTTGATGCTAAACAGCTTGCAGAGTACCACAAGGATCATTCATGCTTGAGTTTCCACGGACGATAATATCGGCACGCTAAAGCCATCACTAAAATTTCTTTATATATATATATATATATATATATATATAAAACCCGGTTAGCTGAGAATGCAAATAGTCTCAGCAACTGGTTAATGCATTCCATCTGACCGCTTCATGCATTGTCGGATGGATTGACATAAAAAATATGGCATTTTGTGCATATATCACGTTGAGGGTGCAGCTATGCTAAAAACTGCCATCAAAGTGTGGTTAGCTCCTAGGATGCTTATCATATTCAAGGTTGGCTATTAGAGACATAGTATATGAATCTCTTTATGTATTTTTATTTTATTTTTATTTATTTATTTTTACCTTTTGTGAATCAGGCTATGTTAAGACTAAATATGTAATGAACAGAAAAAATGAAGGTAAAAACCACCCAAAGCCAACATTCTTGAGTGTACAAAATAAACAGTTTTTGCATTTGACTTTGCATGATATTTCAACAATGAAATCTTCAACAAGCTAATGCATCAATCACACCACCATGGAATGCTTAAAAACCAATAAGGGGTAAACAAAAAACTTTAAACAAAGAAAAGCAAAGCAACTACACTTTTTATTGCAAAGATTATGCTCAAGTTTAAATCCAAAAAATTCCATATGATAACCAAGGAAGAAAAAAAAAAAACTTACTTATAATTGCTTGACGGTATGCTTGAAGCAGGGCTCTACCCAATATACCAGAACCCATCACAATTAAATTAGCAAGAATCTTCGCAGCCTGGGAAAAATACATAATGATAAACAAAATTAATCAAACAAAACAATATTATATAATAATAAGAAAAATAAATAACCAATTTCAGATTCTTTAATTACAGAACAAATACACAAACGAAATCGGTTTCACATAATGATTAACAAATTTCCAATAATATCAATCTTTTCACAAACAATTCCAGGGCAAAAGAGTCAAAAGGATTTTTTTTTTTTTTAAATTGTCGCTCATAGAAGATCGGAACATGCTTGGGAATCGCAAACGAGAAAGAAAAACAAAGGAAGGAAAATCGACGTACCATAGCTGAACAGCAAGCAAGGCAGCTTTTTGTCTCCCTAACAAAATTAGGGGTTTTTTCTTCTTTCTTGTAAAGGAATTTTCTTGAGAATATTCGAAATTTTTTTCGATTAATTTCGGAATCAGTTGTTTGCCTTTCTTGTTGGAAAAGATATCATCGGTTGTATCAGTTGGGGAGGCATAAAAAGAATCATAAACCCTGAAAAGGCCTTTCTAGGAAATAAACCCTGTTGGAAAAAAGAAAATTACAAAATAACCATAGAAAGTGAGAGATAATGTATTATTCTCAAACTTATTGTTTATTAGTTATGTCTTTGAATTTTTTTAGTCTCTGATTTTTTGTCAACTTTTTTTAAAATGACATCAATCAATTGTAATTGCTGTTATTATAATAATCACTATTATAGCACAATTTATGGTTTTTTAGAAAATATCCAAAACGTTTTCTGTGTTTTATCTAAATACCACTTTGTTTCTTTTATTATTAAAATATTCAAAATACTTTTGTATTTTTAGAATCGTATTCAAAATACTCTTGAAACAATTGACCTTATAAAAATTCTAAGATTATCCTTTTTAATACATTTTCAATGTTATTTTAAATAAAACTTGATTTAAAAACTAAAGAAAACATAATTTCAGATGTTCAAAAAAATATTTTAATCAAACAAATACTTTAATTATTTTGGGAGTTTTAAACTTTTAAAAGATTGATTTTATTTAGTATTTTGGTTTAATAATGTTTTAAATTGTATGATTTGAAAACATAAAGTGTGTTTTAGTTATTCTAATAATAAAAAGACAAAAGTGGTATTTAGACAAAACAAAAGGATTATTTTGAATATGATGTTGAAAACACAAGGATGTTTTGATTATTTTAATAATAAGAGAGATAAAAGTAATATTTAAACAAAAGAGAAGATACACAAAACACTTCTCATATTTTATATAAACATGCTTTTTTTTATTATTCAAATGCCTAATGTCTCTTTTGGAAGAACGGTTGGAAGCATTATATACAAACTACGAACAATATAAATATCTCATATGCTATAGTAAAAAAGCAAAAAAAATTGTTACAATATAAAGCTTTCAAATACTATAGTTTTCAAACCAAAACTGTTGGTTCCAACCATTTTTTCAAACAGCGTATAAAACATCTCTTTTAAATATAAAATCAAACTTTCTCTAAAAAAATATATAATCAAACTCAAAATTTCACGTGATATAATTAATTTTTAAAAATAGCAGCTTAAAATTTCCCTTGATATCTTTTCTAACATATATTGTTATTTAAATATGACATCTAAAAATAATAAAAAATTCAAAAAGTTAAAATAAATATTTCAGCCAACCAAATACTTCAACTATTTTTATTGTTATGGTTATCATTATAATATTAATTATTGGACAAGATTTTGCTATATTTTTATTTTAAAAAAATCTAAAACATACAACATAAAATGCACTTTTGCACTTCTATTTTTTTTTTGCTGGTACTTCTAGTTATATAAATGTTCAAAACATTTTTGTGCTTGCGAGTCAAAATATTCCTGACAATAATTAAACTATTAAAAATACCAAGAATCCTTTTTTTAGCATATATTAAATGTTATTTAAATATGATTTAACTAAAAAATATTAAATTTTAAAAAAGTTAAATAAATATTTTAATCAAACAAATACTTTAATTATTTTTTGAGAAGATTTTTAAGATTATTTGATATTTTGTTTTGACAATGTTTTAAATGGTATTTAATAAAGGTTTGGAAGAGTAATCTTTTTCTTTAGGAAAAAACTAAAGTTATTTATTATTTATTTTTTAGATGATTAAATTACATTGATGTACTTTAAACTATTTGCTTTTAGCATGATACATTCGAACTTTTAGTTTTGACAAGATACATCTTTAACTTTTAATCTTGTAAAAATATACCTTCAACTTTAGAATCAATGACAAATAAGGTTCAATAAATACTTTTTCATTAAATACTTTTTTCCACCTAATAAGTTTCAATTTTTTTTTTAAATAATAAGCTCTATTTTTAAAAAACTTATATGCGAATCTAGTGATCAAAACGTCTATACTTATAATACTTGTTAGCTATTAGATCTTAATTATCAATAATTTTAAAATTTAAAATATATTTTATCAAGATTAAAATATAGGATGCATTATTAAAAAAGTGAATAGTATTCAACAATGTAATTTACTCTTTTTTAAATTGATTATTGAAGGGTTAAATTTTAAGACAAAAAAGCCCAGACATGAAAATCAAACCAGAAAAATTTTAGGTTAAAACTGTAACCGTCAAAAACCCGAACTTCAGACCCAACCCTGGATGATTAAAACCCAGTAAAGCGAAAGAAAAATCAATAGAGTAGAAGAAGAGCGTTTAACTGACCTGGTTTTACACCTTCTTCAAGTTTCCTCTGTTCTGTTAATGCCGTTTTACAGGTTAGTCTCTCTTTGAAATAACCACGGATTTTACAGTTTTGTGTGTGCGTGTTTTTTTATTTGGAATTCCGTTTTATGTTTTTAGTTTGTACATTTTGGTGTTTTTTTTCTGCTTTTGATTCGTTGTCTGTAATTGAAATTAAAGGTGCGTTTTTTTGGACCCTAATGTGGACTCGATTTGGTTTTTGGTGCGAATATTGTACAACAAAGAACAAAAAAAAAAAAAAAAAGGACTGATTTGGAGGCTTGATTAAAACTAAATGTGGTAACAATCTCAAATTTTTGTTGTTGTACAATGGATTTGGGATTCGTTAGTCTTGCTTAAGGAATGCTAATTTGAAAGATGAAGTGGAGTTGAAGAGGGTTTCAAATAGACTTAGAAAAGGGACAACTATATTAGCCGGCCTAGGGTGCTAAAATATTGAAAAATGCTTGGGGGCACTATTAGTCTGGTGCTTAGCACCACAACTAATAGAAGGTGAGTCCTATGTGTGGGCCTTATGTTGTAGGACCCATCTTCTATTAGTATGTGGTGCCTAACGCCACATATGCTCTATAGCATTGTTCCAAAGTATGCATATAGCCTATTTATGTATTTGCTATACAGCCTTCTTTTCAAGGATATTAGTGGTGCCCAGTATCCCAACTCACATACAATAGGTCCAACATGCATCCCACGTGTATGCGGGACCTCCCCGTGTGAGTTGTGGTTTTGTGTACCATTTATGGTCTTATGAATATTAGCAAATAGGAAGCTTAAATAATATTGCTCAAGTTTACAATTTTCAATGTTGAATGTCTTTGCTTCAGTGTATCTGGCTTATGTAACCAACTCATCTTTGTTTCTTACGTTATTTTTTATTTTTTATTATTATTATTTTTTTATATTGATAGCCGATTGTAATTTTTGCCTCTGTCAACGTGGAGTAGAAAGAATTAGCGACATGGCATATGAGATAACTGAGCAAAAGAGTAAGCATATACAAAGAGCAGCATTTGGTTCTATCCTCTTGCTAATGCATTAGTTATGTCTTTTTCTTTCGGTAAAGTACATGGTTTTTAAATTTTAGACTGTTGGGAAAAAATTTGCAGAGATTGGCTTGGGTCTTATTGGGTTTGGCATCTTTTTCTCATTACTTGGAGTGATTCTCTTCTTTGACAAAGGTTTGCTTGCGTTGGGGAATGTAAGATTTTTCTTTTCCTGAACTCATATGACTTTATTTCTATATAAAATTCCCATGATTCTCTTAATTCTGTGGTGCTGATTTCAGATCTTTTGGTTGACCGGGGTAGCCATTTTGCTTGGTTGGCGTTCTACTTTGAAACTTTTTACCAACCAAGCAAATTACAAGGTACTTGTAACAAGCAAAGGACTTCTTGTTCAATGAGGATCAATTTCAAAATTTTCTTTTTTTTTTTTTTAATTTGATTTATGGTTGCTAATTACTTGAAATTTATCTGTCTGAAACCGCTGGAGTGCAAAAGTACTAACATTTTATTTTACCTTGTAGGATAATAGCAGAAGCACCCTACCTTAACATTTATAACTACAATAGATATTAAACTTACTTCTGTTGAAGGCAATTAAATCACAATGCATTACAATGATGTCCAGTAGCTAGCATGACTTTTTTTTTTTTTTTGGTGATATCCTAGGAATCCCCCTGACCCACTTAGTGGGCGGTTCTACTGAACCCACAATCTTTTGGAAGCTCAAAACTCTCTGGTTATTCACCAGGTTGATGGCCCTGAGGAGCTGAACCCCAGACCATGTGGGAGAACACCACTGGCCTAACTGCTCAATTAAGGGTTTAGATTACTTTTAAATTAGCTAAGTTTGGCAAATCCTTGGAGCGTTTTTTGTCCTCAAATGTTATGAACACCTTGATACATTTTCTAATTAGCAGAAAACACGTGAGACAATGGATTGGATCGATATCATTTTCCATTTTTAGTCCTCTTGAATGGGAATGCCACCACCTACTGTTGGCCCAACTTAATGTGAGGTCTGGGTAAGAGACGCCTGGATTTGGTACTTCCTTTGTCGTTTGAATAGTGGCGTGCAGATTGGGGGCTTTTTTTTAGTGGTTTCATGTCCCTCGTTTTATGGTGCTGGTACTTTTTAACTTAGCAGCGAGGTTGGTTGGTTTCTTCCCTCAGTGCACCAAGGCCCTCGTTGGTCTCTATATGCTTCTTATTATTTAGAACTTTACTCCGTTGAAATTTTGTGCTGCGCATGTCATTTTTGAATAGCTAGATTATGTCAGCTTCATTTTTCTCTCTTCTTCAGTATAATCTTATACTGTTCGTGTCAAAAACAGAAAGTGGTGATTAAAAAAATAGAAAAATGCTGAATTCTGCTTTGAGATATTGCATACATAAAAATTATTTTCTCCTTTTTCCCTGGAGGAATAGTCAGCTGGAAAAATCATCCTCTGAAAGTATGTGGTGTTTGAAAGGCTACCATGGTTAAAAGAAGCATAGCGGATATCCTGATAAAGATTGGTACTAACTTAATTGATTGGTATTGTATGTTCAGGCGGGGAGTGTTTGTGCCACCTTTTTTGTTTATCGTCTCCATTTTTTCTATTTCATGTATTTGCATTTGTGTTCCTCTGGTTTTGGAAGGCTGTTTAGAGAGAAATAAATCTATTGTTTCTTCAATTCTTTTTACTTTTGCTTTATTTCCTTTTCTTGTTGAGGTGGTTTTTCTTTCCGTATTATTTTCTTGTTCTTTTAGATTTAAGACCCTGATCTGTTCCAATGTTACTGTATAGCTGGAAATACTAAGTGATGTAACAATTTTTTTCCCCCATCTCTTTGGAACTTCTTAAATAAAATATGTAGATAAAGTCTGAGCATGAAATGATAAATCTTCTCAGCTAACTCTTGGAGCTCACGATTTGTAAAAACAATTATATCAGCAGTTAATGATTCGCCTTATATCGATTTCTCCTTGTTTCTGCAGGGCACTCTATCTTTCTTTCTCGGGCTATTTTTCCTTTTTGTTCGATGGCCACTAATCGGTATAATCTTGGAAATATATGGTTGTATTGTTCTATTCGGGTTAGTTTCTTCTCTTAATCTTAAGCTTCAAATAGAAAAATTTTGTGGTGCTTTTTGCGAACATTCCTCTGTTATCTTTGGTTGCAGTGGTTTTTGGCCATCTGTAAAGGTGTTTCTGTATCACATTCCAGTTGTCGGGTGGATCATTAGTTATCTGTTCTGGTGAGTTTCATTTTTCCCTTTTCAGTTATTATAATTTCAAGGTCAGATTGCCCACATTAATATTTAACCAGCACAGAAGAAAATTAGATCATGTATTTCAGATAGGGATCTCATTCTCTGCCATGAAAGTGAGTGCTGTCAAGCTATGTTAAAGGTTGAACAAGATAAAGATATGAGTGATTCCCTAAGCATTACTCGTAAAACAAACCTCACTCAGACGCCAATTATATGTTAATCTACAGCCAAGTACTTTAGAAGGGAATCATTGAATTTAAACTACCTTAGAGAAAGAGAGATTCCATAGGCATTACTCGTAAAATAATGATAATAATACCTGACTCAACTGCCAATACGAAAATTTAAGGCCAAGTTCTTTGGAAGATGATCTTTCAATTTAAACTACATTACTGAGGTTTATAAAGTTTTATGTCATTTTTCTTGAAAGTTTTATGTAGCATGAAGTGGTGGTTCTTCATGACATCTTTGGCACTTTCATTCTAGTTGGAAATGGAATGAGACGTTCATGAAACTTTTACATGGTCCCCAATTCTTATTGCTCTTTGTTTTCCTTGAATTACAATCTTAAACTCATTATTAATGACATTGCAGATTCTTAATTCACACTTTAAGAGAGTGCTTCGATTTAACATCCATTCGGAATGTGAATGTCTGCTTTGCTTAAGACTGTTGCAGAAACGATTTCTTATCAGTTTGAGAATCATCATCAGATCAGATTAGCATAAACAGGAAAGGTGAGGCTAGAACTTTGCCGTAATAGACCAGATTAATGGTACAAATTTATGAGGTATTCAGCTCACAAACTGTGGTCATCTGAAAGAGGATGGTTTATATTTTGTAAGTTAATCGAGTATAAGAAAACGAACAAGTTTTATACTTTCAGCATATCTACATCTTTTAAACAAAAAAGGAAAAAAATGATTGTGTGACATTATATATTTTTACCATATATAATTCTTGAGCAACGGCGGAGCCAGACATTTTTTTTTAATGGGACACTATGATAAAAGTAACAACATTTTATCAAATGGATACATTGTTATACGTTTTTATGATTGGGTGAGAGGATGGTTACAACGACGAACGGATATAATTTTGCTTACAAGGGGCCCCCACTCAACAATTCTTCCTCCCGCCAAAGTCTCTGAGGTAAAAGAAATAGTAAAGAACGAATGAAGAGAAGGGTCTTATTTTTACGTGATGTCATTGAGCTCGAACACAACTACACAAGAGTGCAAAACAATGTCAAACTCAAAAATAGAAGATAAAAAAACAAAAAGAAACAGAGGGTAAAATTCTCAAAATATCCTGGATACTCGAGGATGTGAAGAACATACCATACAAATCTACCACAAAATTGCAATTTCTGCTGCAGAAGAACACGAAATCAAAAGAATACCAAACTAAAGTTCCATGACAAAAAAAATAAGCAAAAAGTAAAAAAGAATAAAGAAGAAAAGAGTGAGGGGCATAACAGGTTAGAGCACTAATACTATCTCGTCATCTCATCGTCGTTATGCTATTGTCACACGAAGGACTTGTTTGGATAAATCACCCATGAGGTAGAATGTAGTTGCAACGTTGTAATTGTGGAACCCAGTTACACAGTTTGTCCTATAACATATTATAAGCCCCTTTGGATGTAGGGTTTACCTAATTTAATCCCAAAATCTGCTTTAAATCAGCGTTTGACAATTAAAAACTCTTAGAGATGCAATTGACATTTTTTTCCTCCTCCTTGTTATCACGTGATCAGCCACGTAATTGTTATTATTGATTTTATAAGTAAACATATGGCTATGCAAAAAAAGAGACACGTCGCTTTCATGTACATGGCGTTAATTTGAGGCACAATTGGAAAACCTAGCCAGCCCCACCATGTGTTTTTATCAGGAAATTTTGAAAAAAAGAGTTAAGAAAATTTAAAATTTGATGAATGACCTTTTTTTTTTTGGCATTAAAAAAAGTTTTTTTCTGAGCACCGAAACTGTCTCAGTTTTTTCAAAGAAAAGAGAAAAATGACTGTATCGAAGAGAGGAACCTAATCATGATAAAAACAAAAAAAAACTGAAACTGTTTTGATGTCTAAAAAACTAGTTTTATAATGTCTAAAAAAAAAAAAAAAAAGAGGACTTTTGCCCAAAAAAAAATTTTTGGCGGACTAGTTGTCCAACTGCCCCGTTTTTATCTTGTATAAATTTAGAGCCCCAGGAGACAATTGGGGAGTGGGGGCTAAAGAAGATAAGCATGTTTCTATCATTCCTTTAGAAATTAGAATATTTGGTATCTTTTCAAAAGAAGAAGACGCTCTGAAAGTAGCAGTGGCAATATAGTAGTGAAGATGAGCGACGGCAAAGGCTGCGGGCAACCCCCGTCTTCGGGCAAAGGAAACGTCCATCCAAGGCCAACTTTCGGCAACCAGCCACCGCCAAGAGGCCCACTCAAGAACAACATTTTGGCTGGGATTTTCAAACCATCCAAGTCAGGACATGTTCATCATGATGCTCCCAGATCTAAACTAACTATTTGAACAATAGTTGGTTTAGTATGTAGGCACTTTTGTGTTAATTTTCTTTATGAGGGTCTGGTTTGTCTGTAAAAAGCTAGTTTTCTCAACCTCTCTTCTAGATATGTATCTCTCTTGGCCGTTGTTAATATATGATGTTTACACTTTAATGCTTAATCTTTTTTGTGAGATTTTATGATTTCCAAAGTAGTTAAATTACTTGGAATTGCTTTAGCCTTCCTATCTCATGTTATATACTCTTTCAAGAATCGTCCAATATTAGAGAAGATCTTTTTTTTTTTAATTAATCTTTTTGGTGATTACCCTTATCTAGTTTCGATCTATTAGTATGCTGCAATTAGTTTGGGGATCAATCAGCACTTATCATGAGAGAGAGAGATCAAGGAGGAAGAAAGGAAACTTTTTTCTCGGAAATTGTGTTTACACCCCAAGATTTTATTAAGGCACGCAAAAATATTTAAAATTTAAAATTATTTCTTTTTAATACCAAAAACTCATATAATTTTACAATTATCCTTTATACACACCGCATGTTTAAACCATTTTGCAAAGTAGTACTTTTTTTTGGCTGAAAAAAAAAATCTTTGTTTTCTTTTCTGTTTTGTTTTCTTGGGTTGGAAACGATGAGTAGTACTTGTTGAATACTCTTTTTTGGGTAAATAATTGGCTTCCTAGTTTAATCACCTTTCTCTATTAATAATATCTATTCTTTTAGTTTTAGGTTAGAAAATCACGTTTAGAATCTTAGCCAGAACATTTGGATCTGGCAAGAAATGCCTGCAAACAAAACAACAAACCAAAGTTTCCAAAAATTAAGTATCTAAATAGGATAATTGATTTGATACCTCGAATTGATAAAATGGGGATTTGCCAAATAGTTTTCACATAATCATTCTCTTTTTGGGTAGACGACTTAGTCAAGACATTCTTACAAAAGAATTTTTTTCACCCAGTTTTCCGCTTATAATTCAATAGAACTTAAATAAAATAAGCTCAAATCCAACATTCAAGGGGTCCTTCTTTTTTATTATTTTGAAAAGATGAAGGGTTTTCAATTTGAGAGTGGAAATTATATTTCATTAAGCAAAACACACCGATACAAATGACCTTATAGTACACGAGACAATACTATCAACTCCGTTTAGTTCTATAGTAAATTTGATGAAGCTCAAGAAAAAAGACATATATCAAAACTCGATAATGAAAATATTCCTTGACATACTAATAATAGACCAAACATATGAGGCTCGTTTTGGTAAAATTCTAAAGTCGGTAAAGAGTTCCTAATTTCACACATACACACAAGTGATTTACTGAGAGTAATGACTGGAAGTAGAATCCTACAACTTCGAATTTGTACCATGAAAGTTTATTTAATTAAAGCCTTTATTGAATGCTACAAGAAGTGCTTGGAAAGCGATGTGTAGGGCCCACATGAAGATGGATTGACGATGGACGCCTCCCTAGTACTTGACTATTATTGCGTTCTCGTGGGCTTGTCTCCAGGTCCCTCCAAAGCTTGCATTAATATATAGGGGGTGTTTGGCAAAGTGGTGGGAACTGCGGTTCCCACCATAAAATCAGTTATAAATAATAAAAAACTCTCATATGCTACAGTAACAATAAAAAAAATTACTACAGTATAAAATTCTCATATGCTACAGTAAAAGTGGTTCTCACCACTAGTTCCCACCACCTTCCAAACACCTTAGTCTAAATATGTAATGCCAATTCCTCACCCAAGGCCACAGCATTAATGGAGTGGATAATCAATTTTCCTTAAGGCATTAGATACCATTTGTGGGATAAATAACAAGCATAAAAAAAAAATCAATTAAAAAACAGTTCAAATTTTTCAAAAGAAGTGATGGTTGGTTAAACAAATTTTTTTTATTAGATGTCAAAATCGGAGTTCTTCACTCCCAAAGAACAAATAGAAGCAGCCGTGTGCATCATATTCATGAATCATATACAACGCAGGATAGTGTTGTAATTTTCATCAAGATTCTAAAAATAATGTTGTAAGTTCTTATCATCATGATATATACAACTCAGATTTTCTTTTGGGATTAGCCCTTGTCCGGATTTCTGTTTAGTAATTTTGTCCTTGAAATTTTACTACCTTTACTGGTTAAAATTGATAGCTACTTAATAATTCAAAAAAAAAAAAAAAAAAACTAAATTACCTGGAAAAAAAAAAACTAAACTTCGAATTGAATCAATATATTGGAACACAATCATCTGAAATGAATGAAACAATTTAAACCTACAGTTTTAGAATGAACATTTACGTTCATGAACAGACACGAATTTGACTATAAGTAAAACATTAATTTTGAAGAATTCTATAAATCCATGCATAGAATTTTGTGGGTTTGTTTTATTTTGGAGTTAATTTGTCAAAAATTCCATTAGCAAATTCTTTTCAAGTGGGAATCAAATAACACCTTGGGATTCCTAACGCCTCACATTTTCAATTTCTTTTTTTGGGTGTGGGAACCAATGGTGGAAACCACTTTTACTCTAACATATGAGAGCTTTACACTGTAGGAATTTTTTATTTTTTATTTTTTATTTTTTATTTTTTTTACTATAACATATAAGAGCTTTACATTGTTTATAACTAAGTTTTTGATGAAAACCGAGTGGTGGGAACCATTACCAAACACACGGGACCGTATTTTCCTCAATACATACAATGATCAACTTTAATTGTATTCCATCTTCTTAGATTGCTAAATATCAGATATCACAGCCAAATCTATTAGAATCTAGACTACAATTGGCTGTCTCTAAATTAGTATATAACTCTAGACGACGACGTATATACATCACAAAAATAAATAGATATTATATATGCATATTTTATACAAAATTTTTATAATAAAATTAGAACAAAATCTAGTTATAATATGCTAGGCTATCTTCTTTTTTTTTTTTTTTTTTTTTTTTTTCCTGATATCAGTTATCTTCTCACGTGTTTACTGAAAAGTAAAAATGCCTCATGCATAAATCAAATATTGAGCATATCGCATTTGAATTGAGAACAATTAAAACGTCACAATCACACACACAAATTTCTCACAAATTTGTTATACTCATTGTCTTAGATTTCAACAATATTTATTATTTTATTGCATGCTTATCCTGCTCCACAAATGGGAGACTGAAGATATACAGGACGTGGGCCACCATGCACCATTATTGGCGGGCACAACTTTCCTGATTAATCCTTTTGCCTTGAATTTTCTCCCAAAATATGAAAAAAAAAAATCTTTTGAATTTATAATAGCAAACCATGAAACAAAAAAATTTTATACTTTAACAAAATTGGATGAAAATCCAAATACATACATATATATATATATATGTATATATATACTTATTTTACCATGTAATTTTCTTGAGATTAATTCCACGTACTTCAATAAAGGCGTCTTTCTAGCTGGTTCCCTCATTCTAAACGTGAGGAAAGACGCCAAAGTGGAAGTAGAAGAAAGAAGAGAAACAGTCTGGCGGCGACGAGACACGTTTTTTTTTATATATATATTTTTTCCTTTTTTAATGCATCAAAGTAGATGCCTATTACAAGTAAAATCGCAGATTTGGAGAGTTGGGGTCTACGAAGTTAGACATATAGCCACAAAAGAGTTTATTTTTCTTTTTTCTTTTTTTTTTTGAGTTTTGTTACACACTTAAATCTTGTAATATATGAAAAACTACATTTTTTTTCTTCCAATAAGATTAGATGTAAATTCGGATAACGTTCAATAGAAAAAACATATGTTAAAGACCCGATAATGTGAAAGTATCTTACAACACTACAATCCAACATATGTACAAATTTTTTTTGATAAAGTCTCCTCAATTGATAGATTCTTCTAATCAATTGAAGTGCCAGACTTAATAGTATCAAAACCGCTATTAACACCACAATAAGACAATTCTTGCGGTACCAAACACTCGTGATCAAGACTCAAATTTGCTAAATAGAGTGATCGCTTCTATTATTACAAGCTTAACATAAATACAATACAAAAAACCAAAACAATGAGGTGAAAACATTAACACCTTTATTAAAAACAAGCACAAAATGAGAAAATAATGTCAGACGAAAAAAAAAATGAGGAACAAGAAACTCTGGCAGCTCGAACCACAAATCAATAGAGCCGAAAGCAAAGAGTCACAAACCAAAGCTCCATGCCTGACATCCACTGCTGCTAGTGGAGGCAAGTCATATTGCGTGAGGGTATGTATCTTAAAAACTGTATGTTCCTTATTTTAAAAAAAAAAAAAAAAACTTGTCTTTATTTTGCAAAGAAAATTAGAACTTTATTTTATTAAATATTTAAAAGATGTTGTGCACTTAATTTTATAAGAAAAATTTTAACTATTCAGTAATAGAAATGTACAACCTTATAGTTATTTGATAATATTCTGTTTTTATTTTTTTTTTATTGTGCGCCCGTCAAGAAAAATGACCCGCTCTGCCACTATCCACTGCCGCACCAAGAGCAACAGTACCACCACCGCCGGACACAAGCGCGGATCCCCACCATCATAATGGTTCTTTTTGATCGTAAATTAAATTTCGTCAAAATTACATTAAAATAAAAACAATTTTTATACACAAGATCAAACAGCTAATATAAAGAAACCTGGTAAAGGTCGAAGCCCACAATGTTTTCGATTTCGTTGACGAAACCGCATTACTTCTGCATTTGAAATGTGACGTACGTACATTATAATATATGATCGAATAGCTAAAACACAAAAACCAAGAAAAAATCTTCCAAAAAAAAAATTACTTAATGCATACAATGTACAATTCTTCGGTGGTGGGGTCACCCTCCCACCACGCGTTCAATAATGGAATTAGATAATTAATGGCCTGTCCCTGTCTGTGCAGAAAATTTATTAGCATCCTTGTCACTGTTATGTTGTCGCGACATTTAAAAATTTGTAAGGAAAAACAGTCTACATACATTTATGAACCAAAAATGTCCGGATGAAAAAGCATACGTCCTGACTTTTGTTCAGTACTTTTTTTTTTTAATGTTTTTAGAGCATAATTCGGTCGTGGCCTTCTTTGTAGAGCCTCGTTAATGATATATATTTTAAAACTAGTAGGTATAATTAAAATTATTTTTTTTTATAAATTTGATCCTTGATAGAGAGAAATCTATTAGTATATATATATTTTTAATTACCACCAGCAAAATTGCCAACTTTAGCTAATGAAAGTTAGGAAAATTTCTTTATTGAAAAAGAAGAAGTATGGTTAATATCTAAGAAAAGAAAGAAACTAAAAAAGTAAGTAAACCGGCTGAAATCAATGGAAAACTAGGGAGAGTGTTGGAAAATAACTAATTTTTAAAACTTTTTGAAATAAATATTATATTTTAAAAATATTTTTAATAAATAACATATTTATGATATAAATAATTTATTTATTGTGTAAAGTTCTCATTTACACTGTAAGCAATAAGTAAATAATTTTTTTATATCTTAAATCTATTTAATGTCTAAATAAAAATTATTTACATTATAAACAAGACGGTTTATACCATAAAATTGTTGTTTATTATAAATATTTTAAAACTTTTTATTTATTATAATTAGTTTTTTAAAAAATAACATTTAATATAATTTTCTGATAAACTATATGAGTTGATTTCTAAACATCAATGCTCCTCTCATCCGTCGTTCTTCAAATGCTCATTGTTGAGTTGCACTAGAAGTTGACCGACAGAAGACGCTCTAACGCCCCAGTTAGACGAACAACAGCAGAGAGTTTAGTACTGTAATGCCGGAAAATTTTTAAATGAAATTTACTGTCACAAAGTACATAAATGATTTTTTTTTTTTTTTTTACAATCAGGAGCTCATCATTATGGTTACTGTTACCGTCATTGTGATTATTATTACGATTGATATGGACTAATAAATTCTATAAGTGTTTTTAATGCAGGGTAAAGGTTCGAGCCTCGATTGAGAACATGATGTATATATATGTGCTAGTTAATATATGTAGTTATTAGTATCATGACATGCAACAAATGGCACATATTTATAAGATTGGTTTGTAGTACGTTACTATCTCCTTGTGTGCTGTATATGCAAGCATACTGCTTATTATCTTTTTTTTTTTTTTTTTTTGTAAAATCCTCATTTACATTAGAATATATATATATTTATATGTGTGTGTGTGTGTGTGTTTTAGTGTTGGTTTTTTTTTAGTGTTAGAATTATATGTGCTTATGTACCATTCATATAACTACCGGAGCACAACTACTTCCTGCCAAGCATGTATATATATATTATGATATAATATTTCATATTAGGATATGCGCCAAGCATGTATATATGCATGCTATATTATAATATAATATTTCATATTAGAATATATAATGTCAAAATGTTCAATACTTTGGGAACATTTTATATGTATTATACTATTATGGGTTGTCCACTAAGTTTAAAAAAAAAAATTACAAACCAAGTTCTTTATATTAGCATCCACCCATCACCTATATTTGCCCGTGCGGCTCTTTCTTTGCACCACCACATCCATTTATATATATTAAATAATGTAGGAATGATGCTATTATATAATTTTATTGTCTACAAATGTGGTCCACCTTAACTCACATTGTCAATAATCTCTCCCACGTACGTGCAACACCACCCGCTACTTCCAAACCTCCATTTTCTTTTGTCCGAATTCGTTCAATCATGTAACTTAAAATAGACCATAATGTATTGTCTATATACACTTTACATCACACACAACACTCTGTCACATCAATTTCCTCACTTTTCACGTTCAACAAATTATTCTCTTTTTTTTGTCTTATCCTTTGTCTTCTTTTGATGATGGGGCTGGTAGTCATTGCCTCCTATGACGCATAGCCATTCGCTTTAGACCAAGACTGTGACTAACCAATCTAGCATCCACCATATCGACAACTTAACTACCTCCATTCATGATAATACATAGTGGTGATAAACTTTGAGGCAGAATTTGAAGAAGGGTCAAAGAAAAATTTTAATTGGAGAAATAACTTTTATTTTTTTTTTATTAAAATACATATTTTTTTAAATAGATAAGTTGTCTTAGTTTTTTTAAAAAAAATAAGAAAAATAATTGTAGCGAGATAAGGAACCTCAATAGGATAAAAAAAAAATAGAACCGTTTTTATACTCAAAAAACTTGTTTTTTTGTGCTAAAAAAATAAAAGATCATTTGACCAAAAAGACTTTTTCTTAAAGCTTTTTATAAAAATCCCTCTAAACTTGATAATGATGTCCCATGCATCATAATTGGCTCCCATATGGAAGAAATAGCCTTTTTTGTTTTGTTTCTTTTCAGCATAAGACTATCACCAAGTCACATGCATTCAACACTTTGAAACTAATAAACTTTCTAGTTCTTTAAATCTCTTCCTCCATGCCTACAAACCATTCCCAAATACTTTAAGAAAATAATTATAACAATAATAATACTCTTAGAGGAAATCTATTCAAAAATAAATTCTAGCACAAGAATTCAAGAGTAGGCATTTTCAAGTTTTTGTCATAAAAGAGATAGGTTTTCTTAACTGAAAACCTTTTCTTGAAATATTTATTTATGTATTTGAACACTTCATGAAGCTTAATATAATTCTCATGTGTTCCATTTCCTCGAGCCGTTACCAGTAAAATTAAAAAAAAAAATGAAACTATTCTATATGATTAGGATAACCACCGTTTAGTTTGCTCACATATATATATATATATGTATATATATATATATATGTAGGGGTGTGTTAATGTTAGGATTTTGAGGTTATTCATATTACCGTGTACAATTGTTATGTAGATATAAAATTCTAACAGTTTTTATAGGTGGGATCTTAAAAATATTTTGTGGAAGTCACCTAACTATAAGGAAAGAGAATTATTGAGAGCTAAATCGTGAGATTAGTTTGTGTTCTCACTACCTAATGTATAAGTGAAATTATAGTTATGATTCATATGCTTTATAATTAATTATCAAAGCTAATAACCATACACCAATATTTGTAAGATTAGTCACTATTTGTATGTTGAAGCAAATAGTTATGGAGACCTGTTGTTTGGCTGAAGATTTCAATATGAAGTATAGGAGTTTGTCTTTAAGTCTTTCTTGTAGGAGATTGTCTTTAAGTCTTTCTTGTATTCTATTTCATCTACCTATATAGTTTCTATTTAAGAATCCTTAGTTAAAACGTGGCTCTTTCTTACATTTCTGGGTTTAACTGAAAATGAATTTCAAAGATTTGTTTATATATATGAAAAGTTGACATCTTAAACTTTCCAACAAGTTATTATGAGTCTAAATCGGAGTTATATTATATTTTCTATGAATTTTCAAAGTTATAGTTGAAAATTAAAAAATCTGCCTATAGTATTCTACGATTTCATGACTTGTAGAACATAATAAAAATACTTATTGTTATCCAAATAACATAAAATTAAATCTGGTGATATATTTGAATGTCTAGTATATGTTATAAAAATTTCAAAGTCATTAGAATTTTTGTGATTTTTAATAAATTTATTTACTATGTATTGCCTGAATTATATTTATAGCAACAGTATTATAATTTGTAAAACATAAGATAATAACTTATAGTGATCCAATTATAATGATATTAAATCTAGTAATATATATAGATATTTATAATGCTTGGTAAAAATTTTAGATTATTTTAAATTTTGTGTGAATTTTAAAAATTCATGGAAAAATGGCTGTCTGTGTTTTGTTTTCCAGAAACGGTGTGGTGTATTTGAAAATATAAAAATAGTATTTACAATAATCAAAACATTATGAAAGTAAATCCAATGACATGTATGAATGTTAGAAATACTAAATAAAAATTCCAGAGGCATTCAAATTTTGTGTAATTTTAAAAAATTCGTTGATTGATGGTTGCCAGTGAAAAATATGTGAACCTATCCAAGTTTTTGAAATGTTTAGTATTGCTTTTGTAATTTCAATATATGATTGCTCCACTAGAATTATGATGTCATTAAATCATTGTAATAATAGGTTTTAAGACTAAATGGTAAATTAATAATATTAGGAATTAAAGCACATCAACGCACCACAAAGAGGCCGACCTTTCAATGTTTGTTATTTTGGATAATTTGTAAGTAAAGTGCTCACCTGTAACACATAATGGTATTGTATATATTTTGGTATTTCTGATGTTTGAAATCATGATTTTTCTTTTGCATATTTCCAATGATTTTGGATATTTGAGAAATAGTTTATTTATATGATTATCTTGAAAATGCATGATATTATTATTGTGAAAGTTATATTTGAATCCATGACTATTTTACATGGCTTACTGTTGTGGTTTATAAGGTGTGGGGGTAATTAGTACCCCTTATTTCATTATTTGGGAGATTAGCTCCCACAGGGTGATCATTACCCTTGTTTTATTATTTGTGAGATAAGTTCCCGCAGGGTGATAAGTGCCCTTATATAATTGTACCTACAAAAAAATTGATAATAAAGTCCACACTAAAGCCTAGGCCCAAATAAATATGTAAATATATATATATATATATATATATATATATACACTTTCATGCACTCGTGAAACTTTAGTTAATTATTGTGAGTTAAAAGCCTTACTCATTGAGTTTATCACTCATATTATTAAGTTATATGTTACAAGAACTTCAAATGGAGCCTCTGGCTCATACGCGATTGTGGCTACTTTGGGACCGTGATTGCATATGGTCCGACTTGTGTGTTTAATTATTTTACGTTATTATCATGTGTTTACAAATCAAATAATTTCCAAACTTGAGACTCAAAAAAAAAAATTATTTGGATTGTTGTCGAAACTTAAGATTGGTTATGCATTTAATAATCCAAGATGATTTCTGCATCATTGATAATATTGAATTATTCTCATTTGAAGAATTCAAATCATTTTTTTACTTTGAAGTTTAAATTGTTTTCAAAAAAAATATTTCTGCAAATTTCATTAATTATATTTTTGTATTTTAAAATATTTGGGAAGTCACAATCGGGGGTCGTGACAAGCAAAGTAGCAGTTATGATGGTAATGTGGATCTAGAGGATGAGCCAAGTGCTGTATTTATAAGGCTTATGTCCCAATCAGATGATTATTCTTTATTTTATACGATTTTGACATGCTATCCTTTTCCTCAGGCTTAGTGTTTTTCTTAGAATTTATTTCCTAGAAAGGCCCAAAAAAGATCATTCTAATTCCTTTTTTTTTTTTTTTTTTTTTTATTTTTTATGCATGGACACTTGTACAAGTAACATTTCAGTATTAGTCACCCTAATATCATGACGCATGCCAAATATGGGCTAGTCATCCTAACATCTCAACACGAGTCATATTCGGACCGGTCACCCTAAGACCACAACACATGTCATGACTGGACTAGTCAGCCCAACAGTCGGTCTTGTGCTCGATATGTCAGAGTTGTCTAGTAGCACCAATATGTTGGATAGAGGTTGATGAACCTTAACCTCGATCCCTGTCAAAGGTCACTCTCGGGACACATGGCTTGTCCTTGGCCGCCTAATGGAAAATTCCCCGGCACATACTTAGTTGAAAGTAATTGAAGTGGCTTATTTAGATTGGGTGGACAAGGTTTAGGCTATACTTTTTTTTCTTTTTATCCTTTTTTTGCTAGGTTTTTTTTTTAAAGTTGAATAGGGAATATTATGAGTAAGGACATGAGCTGCTTTATCATTTTTCTTGTGGCCATATAGATAGCTATTGTTTAGAATTGCAAATATATATGTCATTGTTAGTCATCATAAACCAACTAATAATATGTGTTGTGGGTAACCTCGGCGGCCCAAGGCCCAAGGCCAAGATTAATAAGAAACTTTGTAAAAAGCCAAAGTTTGAGGAGACATGACAACCAAAGACAAAGGTAGAAAAGCTCTCCCCCAGGCCAAGATAATTCATGAAAAATAGGACGTCGAGATGATAAGAAACTAGGCTCAATGAATATAAGAATTGAGTTTAATTTTGGTAAGAGCAACTAAATCTTTACAAAATCAGGAAATAACACCTTAAATACAAGATTCAGAGATAAATAAAATCTTTACAATGAGAAAGTCATTGGAATAAAATCAGGAAGGGCAATATTCCTGGTTTTATTTAGATTTAATTTATTATTTTCATAATAATTTTGTAAACAAATTGTAACTATAAATAGAGGTAGAGTACCTTAGAAAAGGGACACTTGAGTATCTAGTAAGTGTACTCTCGAAAATATAGTGAAAACTCTTTTTTAAAGTGGACATAGCTCTCACAAGTAAACTACTATAATTCTTGGTGTCCTTTTTTTTTCTTGCATTTTTATAATTAATTTCATGAGTGATTTGTGAGAATTATTGTTGGTGAATTTCAACTATCAACAATTAGCGCTAGAAGGAGAACTAGATTATTCTAAAATTGAATCTGTCATTTTAAAACTACTCTCATGATCATCATAGCGACCACTTACATAAACCGCACTGGAGACAATAATAACTCCATCACTCAAGGCAACAATTAGCCTTTTGAAGGTGGCGTTGGAGGCGCCGGGAGTTCCCAAAGAGGATGACAACCTTTAAAAACCACCATTTTGGAGTGAAGGGTTGAGAGGATGAACGGGTTGCTTGAAAAGATCTTGGTTGCCCTGACTGCAATCCAAGGCAGAGATGGTAACACTACAGGTGATTTTCTAGCAGGCCTAGGGGAGAAAGCTAGTGACTAAAATAACAGTGGCCAGCAAGTGAACCTTGAGGGAACTGGAGAGACTGTAGAAAACCTTAAATCTAAGTTAGTGGGACTCAAAAAATCTAGAATCTAGGCTTGATTTAGTAAAAACATATTCAAATTAAGTTTTTATATTTTTCTCTATTTTTCTCATTTTTGGTTTTCTTTGAAATTTTCTATGTAAATCTTGTTTAAACTAGTTCAAAAGTTTCTATTATGTTTTTCTATCTTCTATAACTATTTTGTATGCCTGAAAATTGAGAAAATAGATTGGAAATGAGGATTTGAGCTCGGGGAGGCCGAGACCCCAGTCTGGAAATTTTTAAAATTTTTTTAGTTCGACAGGCTGAACTTTGAGTTTGACAAGTTAGATTCATATCGTCGGCAGGCCAGACTCATAGCAAGTTTGGTAGGCTGGACCTAGATGGCCAGCGAGCCGAACTGTGTAGTTCGACAGGCCAGACCAAGGAAACCGACAGGCCGATTGGGTTTCACAAAAATTTTCATTTTTCATCCGTTTTCATAATTTTAAGCCCCGAATAAGATTTTAAGTCTATAGTATGATTTCATGGATCTAAATGGCACACTAGGACCTCATGAGATAACTTATTAGTGTAGGATATCCTAAGCTAGATATTGATAAACTTAGTTTATATTTAAGGTTGTTCGTGGTTCCGTGGAGCTAACGTATAGCGGATCAGGACTACGGTGTTTGACATTGGCATGAATATTAAGGTAGGACTTCTACCTCTTTCCTTGGTAGCCAAGTTTTTAAATGATTTTTGGCCTCAAAATGATTTCTTTCAAAATATTTTCAATGAATGATTGAAAAGTGATTTTTATTAGTTGTTTTCCTAAACAATAGAATGAGATGATTTTCATAATAAACCGTATAATGAATGTAAATGAATATACTTGGTAAAATGGGGTTTTTAATAACTATAGAAATGCATATGTGGGCATGATTACATACTAAGAGATAGGGTCGTTTAGAGTGCGACCTTAGGAGCAGGTCTTGAAACCCAATTGGGCCACTACGGTGGTGATACTTATGGTTTACCTAAGAAAAGATAACAATCCTTTTTAGTCGAACAATAGATGGGTTGTTGACAAGATTGATTTTATTGAATTTATTTATCCATTTACTTATTTAACTCTATTTTCTAAATATTTTCTTGAATGATGAATTTCATATTCAAAATAACTTGTTTTTGTAACCTACTCCTATTGAGCCTTTCGCTTACTTTTTATTTGTTTTCAAATCTTTCTCTTCTAGGTGAGATCCAGCTTAGGATCGATAGAGAGTCCACTGATCAGACTCGCGAGCAGTAGAAGACCCTAAGTAGGTTATTTGTATTAATTAATGAAGGCATGTATCATTTTAACTTCTTTTTTTTTTTCATATTGGACTGTGGTTGTAATTTAATTATTGTCGATACAATGTGTGTGCGTAAGTTATGGGCCCAGCAGGACCCAACACGTATTTTCCTCTCTCCTTACTATCTTATTTCATTTTTTTTATCTTATTGGACTTATTATTATAAATATTTGCTTAAAAAGGTCTTAAACCTGTCACCTTTTTATTAATTAACTAATTCCCTAAAATAATTAACTTTTAACTTAATAAATTTAAATTAATTAAATTAATTAACCCGTCACGTTGCCTCCCAGTTCTCGGGGCGTGACATGGAGGCTAAATGTTTACGAGAGATCTAGTTCAAAGGGAGAATCGGTGCTAAGGGAGAAAATATTTAAGGTTGGACTAGAGTGATTTTGATTCAATCAATTAACGGGTATAAAGAAAGGCTAGACTCAGAATGTGTTAACGCCAAGTTGAATGAACTTGGTATTATGCAGACTTTAAACCTGGCACATTAAACCAACTACATTGGACTTGGAATTTCAGCCTATCACTACTTGGTGCAACCAATTGGGCCTAGACCTTCCTAGTATTTCATAGACACTTAAGCCGACCTAGCATATTGTACCAGGTATTTTGAACCTGGTATATTGCACCGAGAATATTGAACTCGGTATGTCATACCAGGTATATTGTACTTGGTTTAACTTGAAATTACTCTTGGTTTAAACTTGGTATGCTGTGCAAGGTTAGTCCAACTCGGTATCATACCTAGTATGTTTTGAAGTGTCCTAGCTAACGTTGCAACAAGCACAATTGACAAGACTACCTTTAACCGTGCCTATAAATAGCTGGCATTCGCAACTCACAGAACACAACTTTCCAACTTACAACAACAAGACAATTCACAAATCAAAATATATAAAGCCAGGATTAGAGCTCATATTAGCTTGCGAATACCTTGCGGTCCAGTCCTAATCCCCTATGCAGACACATCAACCTTATATAATATCCTTTGTGAGATGCGATCACTCTAGTCATTCTTGACAGTCATACTCAGTACTCAAATCAGTGATTGGATTTTCTCTCGGTCCATATTCAAATATTGTCTTGCCTATTTCTATGTAATGCTTTGATTGCTAAATTGTTATTAAATGAAATTTCGTACTTGTTATTGCGCTGTTATTCGATCATTTTGCATTTTTACCCATTATAAATATAATGTTCCACGAACCTGGAACAAAAGTTTTCAAGTTTCATGATCATGGAAAAGTACAACAGTTACTGCTGAGCTTTGGCAAGGTAATTATCAGAATTGCACATTTCTAAGTGATCTCGTGTTTCCAAGTATTCTTTTATTTCATTTTTACCAAGTTCATTGTTACCCGAATTAGTGGATATTTTTACATGTTTTAATGCAACAAGGAGATATTATATGTAAGGGGTGTCTACTTTCACCGGGGGAAAAAGAAGAGTGAAGTGCAATTGTTAATCAATGTTTTCTATTTATATTTTTGTTTTTCTCTGTGCTCTTTAATTTCCAATAACAATGGGGAGACGGTGCTTCATTCAGGGGCGAGGATGGGGCATTTGGAGGCGGTAAAATCTCTATTAAGCAAGGATCCAAGCACTGGTTCAATAAAGCTATGAGTTCCTGCAGACATTCCTGGAAGATGCAAAACATTTGTTTTGTTTCAAGATGTCATGGTGGGTTAATGTAGGATAAAACATAGTATATAATTTTGATGAAAGATAAAAAAACTGTCTGAGAAAGTCCCTGCCTGATGTTGCTTGTGTAGTAAAATCAAACTTGAAATTTGAAAGAGTTAAAAAGTTGATTTCTTCATTTCAATCCCAAATTCTTGGTTTACAACTTATGTTCAAAATTTGTCTTGACAATATTGTTGTAGAACGTACGTATTTGGTTGTCAATCTGCAATGCCATTGAAATTAGTATTAATGTCCTTGCAGATTGTAAGATGTTTGCTCTGCATTGAAGGTACTAACAATAACATCAATGCAATCAACATCCTCTTGACATTGAAGAAAATTTGGAACACCAAAACCTGTCTCTGTTCTATAAGAAGCGAGGCAAGGACTACCAGTTCCATCGACCAAGGAAAGCGTCCGGATGCTGCAAAGCAGCTTTAGCAGACTGTCATGACTCTTCATCTTCATCTCGATCGCATTTATTTTCCTTCACATAGACACAATTGGCTTGCTGTTTATACACCAATTTGTGGCAGTATATACTTACTACGATTCGCTGATGTGTTATTGTGTCATCTTACATAGCATGGAGGAGACAAAATTGAGGAATATTAGGAGAAAAAGTACGATTTTTGGAAAAATTGACGTGCATAGGAAATCAAAGATGTAACAAAATAATCCTTATATAAATACTTCCTAATATTTCTCATTTCTATAGCAGCTTTTGAGAGACAGTGTTCTAGAAGATTGCACTTTGGGATTAAGTAGAAAATTTGAAAGTTGAAAAGCTTAATGTCATATGTATGTAGGATGTGATTTGTGCTGGGAAACCAAAATTTCTGACTTATGTACAATCAAAGTTGTAGTAGAAGAATGTGTCTGTCTACATGGAGCTCTGAGACAACATTCTGGCACATGCACCTATAACTGCCTTGAACTGTCATTCTTAAAAATATTTATCTGCATCGGAGGAACTGTTGGGCGGCTCCCGAACTTCAGATGGTTGAAAGGAAGCCAGTTGACCTCTTTTGGAGCTGCCGGTCACGTGACAGTCAAGGCAAAGTGTCTTGGAGGAGAAACAATGGAGCACACAGATTTTGTGACTGGTTTCTCGTATAGAGCAACTGCCCTGCACACGCACTGCCAAAATCACTTCCTTGTCTCGTGTGTCCTCCGACCACCAATTCTGTGGAATGCCTTCGACGAACTCTTCCAGAGTATGGAATTCTTCATGTCGCACCGAGACCTCCACCGTTTGTTCGGGTTTTATCATGCCTGCTGCTGGTGAAACCTATAACAATCATACACCACTCGTGCTTTTAGAGTTTGTCAAAAACTATATTAAGAGTGAAGGAAAAAAGAAAACAAATCCTACATATGGCAGCTCAAGTTTCTAATAAAAGCTACAGCTTCTACTCTATTTCTTCTACTTTATAAGAAGTAAAAACTACTCCAAACAGGCTCTATGAAGAAGACCATACCTCAAGCCATCGGGGAAACCCAAGGGAGATTACACACGGATTATGTAATTAATGCCCAGCACGTCAACATATATGTAATTTCTTTTATATATGAAAGAAAGAAACAAAATAATTTTAAAAAACAAAGATTTTGATGTAGAAATTCTGTGGTTGAGCTCCCAGCCTCTAAATTAAATAAGAAAACGAAACGTACATGAACATTTTTTTTGGGAAATTTATTTCATTTTTTTTTTTCAAATTAGATTCCTATCCAAAATAAAAAGAAAATAAAAGAATTGTGCATACGTCGCTTACAGTCGTTATCTATCAACTAAAGGAATTAGAAAGAACGGTCGTACATGAGTTGGCTCTTATGTGCTTTCATTAAAATCCTTTCTTTCCTTCTCCACATACTCTATATATTAATAATTGCAAGACCTAAAATCATAATGATATTTTTAAATACGTAAATACTTCAATAAAATGGGAAAAAAATAAAAACAGATCTCATAATACTTAAACAAGACGAAAAATAAAGAAGAAGCAATTTAATTAATGCACTTTTCAAATTAATTTCAAATTACACTTCAACTTTGAGATCCACTAATGATGAAATTAGAATTCACAGTCTCACATATGATCAATGTTTTTCAGCCTCGTGGGGGGCTGCTGTGAGGGCTGGACCTACCAGTTTGTGTCTTGTAGGACCGAATAATAAGAGTGTTCTAGCAGTAACCAGCATTTTTTCTTTTTCTTTTTTTTTTAAATAAAAATAATTCAATGTAAGCTCCTCATTTCTAAAAGATCAATCAGATTAAAGTGTTCACTTACCAGTTCCGTCTTTCTCTCCCTCTCTCATACTCAACACTTCAATCTTAATTTTTTTTTAATTTTTTGGGTTCAGAAATCTGGAATATTATTTTGGTTAAATTTATCATCAAATTCAAATCATGAAGGGAGCTGTAGCGGTGGCTATTATTGCAGCAATCGGAAATCTGTTGCAGGGATGGGATAATTCTGTCATTGCAGGCATGTCATCATCTCTTTATTAATTATCTTTTTAATTTAATTTAATCTTAATCATGTCAAAAAATGATTTTGTTTTTCATTAACTATATTTGTCATAAAAAAGAATATTATCCAAACCCCATCTAGTCATAATTATCTTCATTTGATAATATACATTAATTTCAAATTAATTATATGAGATAAGAGATGTATCCAATCAAAATTATCACGAGTTTTACATTCACAAATAGCATTTTTCTCAAATGATTTGATCATGAGGTAGTAATATTAGTAAATTAATGTTTTTTTTTTTCAAATGCCTAAGTTTGATATAAACTTTTTGAATTTATGTTATTTGACATTTTCAGAACTACTACATGGGGTAACCAAAAAAAAAAAAACTGCTGCTACAAATTTGTGCTTAAATAGCACTTAGTGTAGCATATATATACTCATGAATTATTGAAAGTGAACCTTAATTTTAAGATTAACTTAAGTTAATTATTCGATTAAATTTTCCTTTTTTTAAAATGGATTTTTACTTTCTTTTCATTCACAAATCTTCCCTTTTTTTTTTTTTTTTTTGAAGTTTTGTCATTGCCTATATATGTATATGGTCGTTTAATAAAATCTTTTTTCCTCGTTTCCGTGTAAATGTAATTCAATGGGGGTTCTAAATCTTAGCACGTGCAACAAATATTTCTAAATCTTAACTTTCTTTTATTTTTTTTGAATTTCAGTTGTACAAAATTTATCAGAAAAATTGTAATTATGACCTCCATTAATTGTAGAACATTATAGATTGTTACCCTCATTTTTTTGGGAAAAAAAATATTTTACTTTCGTTTATGTCATGTTTTTATTAAATTTATATTTTTCTGGCTCCACTGCTATAATTGGGTATATATTTGGCTTTTTTTTGTCAATTTTCTAATAACTTCCCAAACTTATATATATATATATATATGTATGTATGTATGTATGTATGTATTAACAGGCTCAGTTCTCTACATCAAAAAGGAATTCAACTTAGAGGGCAATCCAACATTAGAAGGCCTAATCATAGCCACATCTATAATAGGAGGCACACTCATCACAACCATATCCGGCCCAGTGTCGGACAAGATTGGTCGACGCCCGATGCTAATAATGTCCTCAATTTTATTCTTCCTCGGCGGTTTGGCCATGTTATGGGCTGCAAACATCTACTTGCTTCTGGTGGCAAGACTTCTAGATGGATTTGGAACCGGCTTGGCTGTTACTTTCGTCCCTGTCTACATCTCCGAAACCGCACCATCGGAGATTAGGGGAACCCTAAACACACTGCCACAATTCACGGGGTCCGGGGGAATGTTCTTGTCATATTGCATGGTGTTCTGGATGTCACTGATGAAGTCACCAAGCTGGAGGTTAATGCTCGGAGTTCTTTCTATTCCGTCGCTTGTATACTTCGTGTTTACGGTGTTTTACTTGCCCGAATCTCCTAGATGGCTTGTGAGTAAGGGGAGAATGGTCGAGGCCAAACAAGTTCTGCAAAGACTACGCGGCACCACCGATGTTTTGGGTACGTATGCTTAAAAATTGAGCAGCTATTGTACTCCATTGGCAATTTCACTAATGCCATAGAATTCACGAATTAATGTACGTATTTTGAATGATCTAATCCTGACATAATTTAAAAAAATAATAATAATAAAAATACATGTATTGTTTATTAAAAATAAAATATACACATTTAATATTCACATATGTCTAACATAATATAAAAACTGTATGTACTTGTACTTTTTTTTTTGGTCTAAGAATTCTTTTTACACAACTTCCATTTTTTAATTAAAAATGTGTATACTTTTGATCGAATTAAGATTTGTGAATCTTAATATGTTTTTTTTAATTATTTCTACCTGTTGAATCTCATCCTGTATGTGTTTGTATTTAGTTACTTTCTTGTAATAATTTTATAAAGTTTATGATCAATTATTGAATGTATAAATACTGACTATAATTTTTTTAATATTTATATCTTTATGAGTTTTAAAATTAATTATTAGATCAGATTTTATACATCAATAGTGTCAGTACTGACAACTTTTATTTTACCTTTTTTCCACACATAATAATTATGCAAGCTTGACCATTAAGTAAGTTGATGCTTCTTTTTAAGATTTTCTCCCCCTTTATACGCAAAATGAAAGTAAAGTGGGTGCTTTGCCAACCATAAAGTAGTACTTTAAGCCCTTCAAAAATAAAAGAGGGAACAAACTTCTCAACTTAAGAACCAAGTAATGAATTATTGTTGAAAAAGATGCTCCTTTTTATTATTAATTGATATGATAATATTTTACATACCGATTAATAAAAAAAATAATAACTCATAAATTAGAATAAAAATTAGATTTAGAGTTTATGTCTTTAAAATTACTCTAAAAAAATAATACCTGAATTTAATTGAATGCCAATTGCCAACTAGCTCCCCTAAAAACAAGGCCAACCATCCATTGGTTCTTCTAATTAGGCTATTTGACTGGATAAATTCCAATTATTAAAGTCTCTATGTTTTATTTCTTCAACAGAGGCACCTTAAAGGGGAAACAAAGAATTGTTTTTCCAAAAATCAACTTTAGTTTTTGCGGGATTTATAGGAGCTGTGATGACCAAAATTGATCAGCCATGAATAATTATTCACATATCTGATCAAAAATCAGTTTTGTCTCTTTTGTTTAAAAAAAAAAAAAAAAAAAGATAGTCCACTACCACCAAAAAATAATACTTGAAGGTTTAAGTAGCCAAATTTCAGGCTAAACTTCCATTAGAGCCACTAAGGTGGTCCTGAAAAATTGTATTCGACTATCACAAAGTTGGTCCATAAACAAGTTGAATATTTGTCACATCAACTATATCACAAAGTTGGTCCATAAACAAGTTGAATATTTGTCACATCAACTAATTTTTTTTAGTTGAGAAAACCATATTGAAGTTAGTTTCAAGATTTTAACGTTAGTTTCAAGATTTTAACTTTAAATAACTTGGTAAATCTTAATTAGTGCTACATAAAATAAAAGATAAAAAAGAAAAAGAGAGAGAGAGAGGCTCTTACGACAACATTTTTTTACTCTTCCAAAATATCAACGCAATGTGGTTTAATGTTGCCAGTTTTCTATTTATCTTTAACAATTTTATATTGTCATTACTAGTAAAAAAAAAAAAAAAAGCACATTTTTTCTTACAAATAAAAGCATAACAAGTGCATCTTTTTAGCAAATAGAAAAAAACGAGAGAATCTTTGCTAGTGTGCTCTCCTGACGCACTACCAGTAGTAATGATCAACTGTTTACTAGAAAGTCATCGTTAAAATTTATTTAACGATGATCAGTTTACTAGAACATTTAGTGTGAGTTCATTGTATAGGATAAAATCTTAAAAACTTTTTTTTTTTTTGCTCTCAGATATTTCTTTTGCTAAAAAAACCGGGAACCACTCTACTTCTTCTTCCCCGACACCGCAACCCCTCCGACGCCGACAAAATACTCTACTTTACTCATTTTTTTGGGAGTTTATAGAGATTATAGAATCACTTATTGTTTAGAGGTAGGATTTGCAACACATCTAGATCAAAAAGATTCGATTTTTTTGGTTTGACTTCAAAGTTTAGAATCATTCGTGAGTTTGTCGGCTTTTCAAGTGCTAGGTTTTGGCAAGGCTAAGATCCTTGAACTATTGGTTCAGCAATTTAAGATTTTACATAATTGTGTTATGATTTGTTTATGCCAATTCATGAGCATTTGGATTTATAATTGTCAGTTTTCATTTCTTGATCTTTATCTTCCTTCTTTTATGAAAATTTTCTTGCTTGTATTTGGACTTGATGATATTTTCATGGTTGAGTTTTTTTGATTGTTGAGTTCATGCCTTGGGGTGTCAATTAAACCAAAAGAGTGAAAAACGAGCAAAAAGAAGGATTAAAGAATAAGAGTTACGAGATATGTGATGGGACGTGTGCATTTATTTTAATATATATTTTTTGTTTATTTATTAAAAAATGAATGCTTTTGTTAGAGAGTACATGTTTTGTGCAACCGACTGCATCATTATATATGTTGAATACAACATATCAGCCGTCCACGTCACTAGAGGCTTAACAAATACCCTACAATGGAGCAACAACGGTAGTGCGCCCCCCTTTAAAATTTAGTGTGTTTTAACCTTTTGCTTCCAAAAAAATCATTTCAAAATGTGGTCCGTTATTCCCTGAGGACACTTCAAAATTTTATCAAAAAAGTGAAGAAAGTCATCGTTAATGTATGTCTTAATCTTCTATTACTGAGACCAATAAAATTAACAAACATATCAAATAAAATATCTTTTATTAATTTAAATTTTGTAATTATTAAGATTTTAGATTTCTTTTCTCTTGCTGTTACCTCGTTCCATTAACTAGTTTACTCTTTCAATATATGAATTGTAATTTATAATACTATAGCTACCTAATTTATTTAATGAGAAGGCTATGTTATACTTTCTCTATTTCATTATTTTTTATAAAAATCACATATTTAATTTTTTTTTGAGAAAAAAAATTACAAGAGAAAATATTGTCTTCTTCAACCATCTAATTATTGCCCTAAAATTGATTCACTATGATAAGCTCCATCCGTATGTTGTCCCTATGCAAGACAATAATGGTCAAACAATAACTATTCTTCACAACTTAACAACCTCTCACTTATAGAGTGTTTGAGAAGTATGGCTTAAACTAATAGTCTGAACTAATTTCGGTTAAAAATGCTATAGCATGTGAGAGTTTTATATTATAGTTTATTTTTTTGATACTATAGCATGTGAAAATTTTATACTATAGCTACCAAAACTTTGGCTGAAATTGAGAATGCCACACTCTTAATCTATCAATAAGTTGATAACAATTGTTACTAAACTATCTTGCTCTGAACAGAAAAAATTAATGCTAATCCAAAGCTTAATGATGATTGTTTTTTATAGGTGAATTGGCTTTACTAGTTGAGGGTCTTGGAACCGGAGGTGAGACAGTCATAGAGGAGTACATAATAGCCCCAGCCATTGAATTCTTTGGCGAGAACAAGGAAACAAGTAGAACTAGTGCGGAACAAATAAAGATACATGGCCTTGAGGAGGGCCAATCTTTGGTTGCAAAGCCGCTCGGCGCCGGACGGAGTACGCTCCTGGCTTCACGGCAAGGGGGCAGCTTGTTGAGCCAAAGCATCCCTCTTGTAGATCCTCTTGTAACCCTCTTCAGCAGCGTTCATGAGAAACTTCTTCCTGATCAAAATAGTACTACTCCTGGAGGAAGCATGTTTTTTCATTCCAATTTGGCCTCAGGGGATCAAATTCATCATAGTAAAGATCATGACAATTTATGGGACGTGGAGAATCAAGAGGACTCACAACAAAAGTACAGTTTTTTTTTTAATTAAAAAAAATCATTATCAAGCATTTAAGTTAAAAAAAAATTGTTAAAAAAAATTCATTATCAAGCATTTAAGCTTTTTTATTTCAGTGATGGAGAGGACTATGCATCCGATGCCGAAGGCGGAGCAGAGGACAACCTGAGAAGCCCATTGCTTTTGAATTTGGAAAGGTACACAAGTGCCAATGGTAGTATCTTCAACATAAGACGATACAGAAGCATTAAAATAGAAGGGGGTGATAGTGTTGCTGAGCTATTAAGCAGGAGCACAGACATAGGTGGTGGATGGCAACTGGCATGGAAATGGTCAGAGCGAGTGAGCGAAGACGGTAAAGTGGAAGGAGAACTCCAAAGAGTCTACTTGCACCAGGACGGCACCGCAGTGTCCCGGATGGGGTCCATTGTTTCAGTTAATGCAGCCGGAGAGACAGGGCCGGGGGAGACAGTTCAGCTGGCTGCAGCATTGGTTGGCCATTCTGCTATTGGTTCCAAGGCGGCGTCTTTTTTGACTGGGGTGGAAGGCGAGAGAGGATTGGCACCGGCGGTGATCGAAACAATAGAGCAGCTTGCAAAAGGGGAAAGTTGGAGGGATCTTTTGGAGCCAGGAGTTAAGCGTGCCTTGATTGTTGGGATAGGTATTCAAATTCTTCAGCAGGTAAACAAAAAAGAAAAATGCTAGTAGCCACCTCTTTTTCATTCTCTTTTGCACACTCTCTGTGTTTACTAACACACACGTGAAGTCTACATTGTACGCAACATAAATATATTCTCAGACGCTATGCTATGACAGTGGATCAATCAAGATTAGTTACATGAGTTTTTAAGAATGGTCGAATCACATTAAAATTATTTTAAGCTTAAAACAATATAGCACTGACAAAATACCAAAGAAGTCTCTAACGCTTAAAATCACTTATGTAAAATTTTTCCGACTAAATATTGATTAAGTACGGTCACATTGTGATTTTGAATTCCTTAATTTGTGTTATTAAATAATAATGTGGTACTTGTGTTTCATTGTTTGGGTTGTATATCAGATTTCTGGCATAAATGGGTTGCTCTACTACGCCCCTCAAATACTTGAGAAAGCAAGAGTAGGGGTGCTCCTATCAAATTTGGGGATGAGTTCTGCCTCTGCATCTTTGTTTACAAGTGCAATCACAACATTCTTGATGCTTCCTTGCATTGCTACTTCCATGTGGCTTATAGACATCTCTGGCAGAAGGTAAAATGTATATATATATATTCTACGGTCCAAGACCAACCCTCTAACGTAACAACTAAAAATGAAAAAAACGTAACATATCTATCATTAGATCACCTCAATATTAAAAGGACGTAACATCAAAAAATTTCTTTTAAAAAAAATACATCATGAAATTTTTAAAAATGTAACAAAATATATGTTATATCTCTTTTTAAAACCATACTTTGACAACAGTTATACTACACGTATCTAACATCAATGTCATGTTTAATAAATGTTAAATGTTATGTTTTTTTATTATATATGTTGCAATAAGATAAGGAATTCGTAATATATACATATATATATATATATATATATATATGCACACACCTTTTTATGAGACAAAACTCTAATATTGGTCAAAGGCTTTCGAGAATGTACTAATCATGACTATGATATGAAATTATTTTGGCCAACGGAGGGTTAAACTCAATTCTCACATGGGTCTTGTGTAAGCCTTACAACGATGGATTCATTTTTATTTCTTTCTTTCTTTCTTCTCTTTTGTTTGAATTTAAAGGAGAATTTTAAAGTAAGACTTCAACATTGAAGAAAAGCTTGAGTTTACTTCTAAGTTAACCCTGTAGCGAATTATTTAGCAATAAAATAATATTTATAAGCACCAAATTATTTGCCGAATATTACATGTCAAGTCCGAATTTATTGTTCCGAATGTTGTCCAAGTGAGTGTCCCTCAATACTATTTTTAACATATCATCTTAATTTAGGAATTTGGCTTCATAGTAAATAGTAAAATTACTTAAACAATTAAATGAGTTGTACGTTGAAATTGTATTAGGGGAACACGAAAACAAGACAAGAATCTGAACTTGATTCAAGTTTCCCAACATTTTCATATTACTTAGCCTCCCTCCCCTTTGTGCAGGTGCTTGTTGCTATCGACCATACCAATCCTCATAGTCTCCCTCCTTTTGCTAGTGCTTGGCCACATGATTAACTTTAGTTCTATCCTGAATGCACTAATCTCCACTTCCAGCTTTGTCGTCTACGAATGCTGCTTCGTGATGGCTTTCGGGGTGATCCCAAACATCCTCTGCGCAGAGATCTTCCCTACTCGGGTCCGCGGGAGGTGCATTGCCTTGTGTTCATTGACGTATTGGATTGGAAACATCCTCATTAGCTACTCATTCCCCTCAATGCTCAAATGGATTGGCCTCACCGGCGTGATGGGCATTTATGCTGTCGGGTGCATCGTCTCGTGGATATTTGTTTTTCTCAAAGTTCCTGAAACAACGGGCATGCCACTAGAAGTAATCTCCGAGTTCTTTGCTCTTGAGGCAAAATAGTTGAGATAAAATGTTGGGATTATTGGGCTCTTGTATTCTTACATGATAGTTAAAGATTGGATCAAACAAGTTTTTGTGCAGTTTACTTTGCATTTCCAAAGGGTTTTGGTTCCAATGTTTGATTTGTAGTTGCATCAAATTTGTATTTAAAAAGTGTAACTAGAAAATTAAGAATGGGGTTTCCGGCGTTTGTCTTTTCTCCTTGAATTTTTTAGGAATCGGCTGGTAACTTGCTATATAAACTTCTAGTTTTGAAAAACTATCTCTAGATAAATGAAGTATTGAAGAGTACCCTAAATGAATAGGGTTACTCTTTTCTTCCTTAATAATGTTCATATAATAATAATAATAAAAATAATAATCCCTTACAAGTGTTACATGTTTTTCATGATTACGTCTGGTTAATAGAACCTACTACAAATCTAAAGATTAGTTTATTTAGATAAAATTCTGATAATAATATTAGTAGTAAAAATAGTGGTCGTATAGGGAAAAGTTTAAAAGATAAACTTTAGGTTGTAAGGCAGCCTAGCTTGATTTCCAAGCCTGCAAGGAGGTGGCTAGTTTAAAGTCAAAATTTGCGTAATTAATTTTCCTTCTCAATCAAGAAAGCAGGCAAGTTAACTGGCAAGTCCGGGCCAAAATTGTGTTGGTGATTGAAGGCAACTCTCTAGATGGCTCTAGAGAAGGATCCTTTTAAAATATAGCACTTCATTGGTCTTTCTATTAGATCACTAGCTTTCAATCACCAAAGTTTAAATTGCTAAGTTTCTTATTAAATGACACTTTTTTCTTCTCCAAAATACCTTTTTATTATAAAAAAAATACAAATATTATTAAAGAAAATAAAATGCTAGTAAAAAGAGAAATCAAATATTTAGCCTGCAATATCCGAGAAAATTCATTAGTTTGAATAAAGAATTTAACTAGGATTTAGAAAATGAACTTTGTTAGCAAAATTTCATATTTTGTAATTACGAAATTATGTGACAAAAATGTAATGAAATTTTATGTGCATTTTGTGTGTAATTCTTGGTGAATTAAAGTAAATTTTAATATGTACAAATTTTATAAGTCAAAATACTCTAAAGTTTGTTAAGTGCCTTCAAAGGCAAATATTTAATGTCCTTGGGATAATAATAAAATCCTAATATGTGACAAAAATTTACCCAAGTACATATGGGAAAATAAGATTAAGATGTCGTGCTAAAGTCCTAAGCAGTATAAAAAATTGACTATATACTAGACAGTTAAGCTAGTACAAATATTATGTTGCTAGTCCACCCAATGTTAGCATTTAGTATACAAAGTCACTTAAAATAGTTTAGTTAGCAACATTGTAGAATTGTACAAAATTAGTTTTCACACAGATAAATGAACTACTGTTGATGGAAATTAAACAATATATGTATACAGTGTATTGGGATAATTTTTTATCGATAAATAAAATATCTCCTCCAAACTACACTATCAGAACAAGAAAAATATAGTTTTAGTTGAAATTAGACTGCTAAAATAAGACACAGTATCTTAGGTGTATTTTGATCTTATCCTTATGGACCTGAAAATTTGTGAAAAATTGGCCCCAATTTCTCTAGCAAAGTCTAGTTTTGGGGGAGGATTTTTGAGGAAAATTTAGTTACAAATAAGCCCCTTGGAGAAAGCCTTATAAATGCTTAAGGACTATTTTGAAATTCCATTTTCTTTCTTTTCCTCTAAGCTTTGTTCATGAAGCAAATTTCCTCTCTTTTCTCCTCTCTCTAAACCAGTTCTCTCTAGCCAAATTCCTCACAAAATTTTGTTGATCCAGGCCTCAAAATCATCCTTAGAAGCAAGATCAAGAATTTTAGTGTTGATCCAAGGTGATTTTAAGGAAAAAAAATCCAAACTTTACAAATGGGTTTTTATCAAGTTTGGAGTTCCATGCTAGATATTTATTTTTCCATATTTTATTCTTAAGATTAGAAAGTTCCAGAGGCCTTTTTGCACCAAGAAAAATGACTTAACAACTTGGACCACATTAGGTATAAGTCCTAACTTTAAATCCTTGTTTAAAGTTTGTGTTTTTAATTTTTATGGATTGTAAATAATGATTTTTGGACTTTGGTGTGTAAGAAATTTTTATGGTATGATTTATTTGTATGTTGTATGGCATTAGATGTGATGATTAAGCTTAGACCATGTGGATTTGTTTTAAACAAATGGAACTTTGTTGCAAAGTGTTTTAACACACTTTAAATCATTTTTGAAAAAATCTTAAGTTTAGAGATACTTAGAGATGGATTTGGTTTCTGAGATCAACATGTGATTTTATGGAAAAGTCAAGTTAAACATTTTTCATGAAGAAAGTTTTCCCAAAATCCATCCGAATCTAGCTAAAAATGTGATTTTTTTAAACTTCCATTTGAGAAAATTAGCTTAAAGTCCTCTAAAAAGATTGATTTTGAAAAAAAGTTAGAACATAACAGTTATAGATCTCTCCAAAATTGTCAACTCTTGTGAAATAAGGTTTCTGTTAATTCCACATCGATTTTGAGTTACAAATTTTGCGACATTTTACCATAAAACTTGTTAAATGGTAAAAATGGGAAAACGTTTGTAAAATGATTGACTCTACTCATGAGCCTTTGTAATGTTTTAATCCTTGTTAAAAACAAAACCTAACAATGCAAATAGTTTTGTTTTGGTGCTGGGGGCAAATGGTCAAAATTTTCTTATTTTAGGTCAAAATTGTGAAAATTAGTGAAAACTGTATTTTCACTATATAGTGGGTTTCATTCACTGTTTTGAGCAACAAATCAACCCAAGTTTATTTCTAAAGAGTTTGAAAATTTTTCAAGGACCGTTAGGGGGAAAAAAATTCAAGATTTTCACAATTCGGGCCAAAACCATAAAGATAAAAAAAACTGTAATTTTTACCACTACATAGGTAGATTTACTACACTATTTTAAGCAGCAAGTAATCATAAATTTTATTCTAAAAAGTTTAGTGATTTTTCAAGACCCCTTGAAGACAAAACTGTCATTTTCACAAAAAGGTCAAAACTAACCTAAGCTTACCGGTTTAATTTCAAAGTTTTTTTTTATAAAAAAAAAAAACAATGATTCTCATCATGCAAAGTTCAAAGCCGTTAAATGAGATGTCAATTGGCTTCAATTTATTTAACTTAAATGGTATAGAATTAGACCATTAACATAGACACAAACTAATAGTTGGGTGTCACATGAACACGACATAAAGCTGATTAAACAAAGAAAAAAGAATTAAGAGGAGCTTTAGCACAAGGTTCAAGTAAGTCCCAAACCTCACCTATGGCATGAAGAAATTGATTTTTATATGCCTTGTTAATGAATGCTCTATAATTGTAAATGTTATGTATATAGTCTTTAATACCAAGTCATTGCATAAACCATGTTCACTAAGATTACAAAGTTGTTAATGTATTCCCCAAAGTTAAGAAAGAAAAGATAAGATAATAAAGTATTATACCAACCTCAACTTAGGTGAGGTTTATGAGTCTCCCAACCTAATTGGAGCATTAGGTTAAGATACGATCTCATTGTTTAACAATCACGTGTACTTGGTACGATCATTTGGGCCCAAAATAAAAGTTATAAAGACATTTATAAGCAACCATAAGTGAAGCCATGCATTGCATTACTATTGTTGTAATGACCGAGAAAATATCATTAATAAAACCTAATATTTTATTGGGTTTAATTAATAAATTAACTTTTAAAAATGTGATTTTTGTAAAAGTTGTAATTTTTGTACAAATTACGATAAAGTATGAATAAACGACATTGATTGCATATTTTATGGGAAATATGATGAAATATTGGATATGGTAAAATACAGATTTTATGAGTTGAATTACTCAAAAATCTGTGAATAATATCCATAAAATGAATTTTATATCACAATTAATTGTGAAATTGTGGTATAAATGAATGAACGACTAGAATGCAATTAGGACACAGAGGTTGTCCGAACCCTAATTTGGGATAGAAGGAGGCCAAAGTAGTCTAAGAATACTACTAAGTGAAAATACAGATACGAAAAACATTATGATTGGCCTCCAAAATTGAACGAAAAGTAAGTTAAATATTTTTATACAGTCTAAGGATAGGAAATACACTGATTTGACCACGGTAGTATAAGAAAAATACTGCATGACGAAAAATTACACTATGTGAATTTTGGGCCCAACAAAGTGGACACCCAATTGAATTTGATTGGGCTACCAAAGATAGAAAGGTGGCCCAATTGTGTGATGACACCTAGGGGTAACCATAAAGGCTACCATGAGTCACCAAATGTGATAAGGTTGCATTTAATGCATGTTATCAAAAAAAAATTCACTCTTCCTCTCCAAGAACCCACTGCAGCCATAGTTGAAGCTTCAAGAAAATTTTCTCAACTCCAAATTTTGCAAAAAATAACCCCAAAATAATTTTAGAAGCAAGCCCCAAGGATTTTTTCAAGATTAAAGGTAAAATTCTAAACTTTTTATTGAGTTTTCAAGGGGTTTTTCATGGGTTGAAGGGGAGATGTTAACCCATGTTATTTTTGCATGAAAAGGAGGCTTAAAAGCAGATCACAAGGAATTTCAAGGCTAGAAATAAAAAAGAGGCTATTTTGGTAAGTTTTGGTATTCAAAGTTTTGAATTTTTGTTTGGATTTTTGTTTTCTCTAATCCATATGAGTTCTTGAGCTTGGGGTTGATGGAATTACATGTGTATGTAATGAATGACCTGGTTAGATGATGAAATTTTGATTTAAGGTGCAAAATGACAATTTTTGCATAAAATAATATTTTTGCAAGTTTATGGTTAAATTGTGTAAAAGTGAGGTTTGAGCATGAAAATAATCTGACTAAGCCATAGAATAGACTCTGTAGGGGTAGATTTGAAGTTTTGAAAAGGGATTTGACAAAAAGTCCAAGGGACTAAACTGAAAGAAAACTTTCTTTCTCGACAGAAATAAAAAACAGCCAAAAACACCCCTGTACAGTGAGATTTTGGGAAAAGTTAAAACATGAAAGTTGTAGATCTTGATGAAACTGTTAGGCATGAAAGATGGTTCATTGAAAAACTCAACCGTTTGTGAGTTTTTAAATTTTCAAGAATTTGTTAAAAGTTAAAATATGGTAAAATGGAAAAAACATCATTTTTCAAAATGATTTGAGGTATGGTACTTCAAGCAAAAATGTTTCTTATGAAAAATAGGAATTTTTGATGTAAAGAGAAAATTTTAGCCCCAGGGGTAAAATTGTCACAATTTTCGGTTTAGGGGCAAAACCGTAAAGTTTTATGAAAATGGGGCTTAAGTGTGAAATAAAGGGTTTTGAGCTACTAGGAAATTATTTTAAAATTAATGTGTGGCCGTTTTTATTTAAAAGACCGGAACCAAGCTTAAACAGGTCAGTAGGGCCACGGAGGGCAAAATTGTCATTTTTGCCCGAATAACCCGAAAGTCTCTAGAAGGGCCTTAAGTAAGAAAAGAAAGCGATTAGGAAGATTTTCACTCTTCGTAAGTGATGATAGGATAGAATTCGATATAAATAAGAAAATTAGTATGTATAGAGTTGTGTACAGTTATACAACTCGAACAATTACGTAATAAACGTTTTGTGACGAAACGTATTGGAATTGGCTAATAAGTTTTGTAATTGGCCAACAGGATCCTAGGAATCTAGGAGACCGAAGTTGAAAGTTGATTTTGTAGTGCACAAAAGCAAGTAAGTACCCTTCCCACCTACAGCATGAGATGGTAGGTGTAAAATGCGAGAATATGCATATTAGGGTATAAATTCCAATGTGAACTTGTTTGTTGCTATGAAATGAATGCCTAGAGATATAGATGTGGTACTTGTGTGTATACGATTAAAATACCTGAGTGTATATCATGTTATGTATTGTTACATGCAATATATGGTGTACTTGTATATACGATCATGAAAACATTGATGTTTATGAAGTAGGTACTTGTGGGTACTCTACAATGCATACGAACTTATGATTTATGGATAACATGTGAATATCATTTCATGCCTAGTATGACAACCATATTAAATGGATTGGTAAATATGTCACCAGAAGTTAAGAAAAGTGTCGTACCAACTCCCGAAGCAAGGGGAGTTTAAAGGATAAAATATGGTCACGGTGTTACGTAGACCCTAATGAAATTGTGCAATGGTACGAACACTTGGGCCCTAATGGAAGATAAGAAACGATGAAGATAAGGAAAGCTCATAAGAAAGCATAATCGAATCATGCATTCATTTGATTGTCCATGTGGGATTTATGGGACTTACTGGGCGTTAGCTCATCAAGTATTTTATGCTGTAGGTATTCCGACAAGAAGGTCAGAATAAATTCTAACGATGAGCTGGCGGACAGATGATGTGTGCAGACTGGGTATGGAGTCTGCTACTGTATGTTTCCGCTGTATGTATTAAAAGTTATTTTAAAAGAATGGATTGAAAAGAGGGGTATTGTAAAAGTAAGAATGTTTATGTAAATGTAAGTTTGTGAAAGTATTTTGGAAGTTTTCGAAAATTATAGTATGTGAAATATTCATTCAGTTTTAAAAAAAAAGTCTTCTGAATTTTTGCCCCTAAGTACGTAAGAAAGAATTTAATCACAGCCCAAAAAGGCGGGTTATGACAGTTGGTATCAAAGCGGAAGTCTTGCCATCCTACCGCACACTGTCATCTGCTCCATCGCCATGGCTCAAGTAAGATAGTTTTATTTTAAGCATGAGAACGTTTAGTATGGTCAAGTATAGTATTGATACATTGATTACAATGATAAATTGATTACAATGATAAATATAGTATATGGTGGAGCCGCATCCTAATCGCGACATGGAGGCCGCGATGAGGATGCGCATGCCACACGCCACCGCACCTCCAGGTTTTACTAGCTTTCGAATTGTTGCTATGGGAAGCGTTAGTATGGTGGCTAAGAATGGCACCAGGTGAACGACCAAGAGATTGGCTGGATTTTAGAGGACAGATACTAGTAGAGTTCGCACCTGCACCCCCAGTAGATGCCATACATGTCCAGATAATTCCGATGCTGTGGGCAGCTTGGCGACACAGGTTGTACTTACATGTGGAACCAACCTGGGGAAGATATGTGCATGAGCCGGTAGACCATTACATTATGAGGTTTCACCGAACCATGATGCCCATTGATACCCCTAGAAATACCTTTACGACGTATTTGCGATCTCGTTTGGAGAGATTTACCTTGGACAGTTCAACAGCAGATGCCGTATCCGAGGAATTTTATTAGCGTCAACGACTTCCTTATGGCAGTGCTACATACAGCACAAAATGTGGTCGCACCTTTGGAAGGTCCTCCAATGAACATGGAAGTGGACGATGACGACGACGACGACGATGATGATAGTGATGGTGACATGGATGAAGAGCCCGAACCTCCTGAAGTCATAATTGCAAGTGATGATAAATCTACGGATTCAAAAGAAGAAGAAGAGGATCCCAATCAAAGTGATATGTCAGGAGTCGAGTTCGACTAAAGAAAGTTTATAAAGACTTTTGTGTAGTCTAATGTACATAGATAAGGAAATAGTAATGTTTTGAGCCTTGTGGCTTTGTATATACATGTATGTCCGGCAAGTGGTATCCTTCCCGGCAATAGGGTATATGTAGCTGGAAGTGATAACTACTCCCGGAAATGATATGAATAGTTTATGTATAAAAAGGAATGTTAAGTCACGTATGTAATGAAACAAATTGTATGAAAGTTTATGAAATGAAATGTATGAAGGTTCATGAAATGAAACATATGAAAGTTTATGAAATGAATTGAATAAAGGTTTATGAAAGGAAATGTATGAAAGCTCATGAAATGAAATGTATGAAAGTAAATGCAATGAAATGAATGAAAGTAATGAAATGAGTTTATGTGATTATGTATGAAAGCAAGATATTGAGTTTATGTAATGATGTATGTTGCATATATTTACGTAATTTAAATATATGCATTTATGGATTGAATGCTATTGAGTTAATGGCATATGCTAATATAGTAACGAAATTATGCAATAGGTGTACAACAACTAACATCGATGGCGAATATACCCGGAGGACCGATGAATCCAGATTTAATGGCTATAATTATAGAAATGCAACAGAAGCTCCAAGCTCAGGAGTGAGAATTGCAAGGTTTACGGGAACAATTAGCTAATCAGAATCCCGTACCACTAGCACGTGCAGATACACCACCCCCAGTACCACCGCCACGACCAGCGGAACTAACAGTCCCCGTTGCTCCGGTAGTACCCATTACCGAATTTTATGAAAGATTTCAGAGGATGAAGGCCCCGCAATTTGATGGATCGATAGACCCGTTAGAGGCTAACGATTGGCTTACTGGTATCGAAAGGATACTAAAATTTATGGGACTTAGTGACCATGAGAAAGTCCTATGCGCTTCATTCTCTCTCACCAAAGACCCCAGAAGGTGGTGGGAATCCGTAGAATGCAGAAGGAATATTGATGATATGTTATGGTCAGATTTTGTGGAAGAATTCGACAGGGCCTACTTTAATGTAGAGACCATGGCAGCCCAACAAGAAGAATTTAACAATTTCAAGCAAGGCAACATGTCCGTAGCTGACGCTGTGAAGAGGTTTAATCAGCTAGCATGGCTTTGTCCTGAGTCAGTACCTACTGATCGAGAACGAATCAGGTGATTGATGAGAATGTTCAGAACTGACATTGCCCTTATAGTTGATAGTGGAGGGCAAGCTCCCAAAGACGTAGAGGATTGCATTGAACGGGCAGCCAGAGCTGAGTTCAAAATTGCCCGTGACAAAGAGGAAAGAGCAAGGATTTTCAAAGTCCAGAAAGATGAGAAAGCCTTAGCTAAGCAAAGTCAAGTAGTTCAAGTAAAAGGACAAGGAAGTGCCTCGAGTCAAGGGCCGTCCTAGAACCCTCCCATGGGACGCAGCCGTAGTATTGGCAATAAGAGGAAATGGAATATGAGCAGTTCGAGGAATCCAAAGGGCCAACCCCAGAAGAGGGTTAATAATGGAAGAAACAACAAACCCCTTTGCAGCCAATGTGCAAAAAGACATGCAGGGGAATGCAAGGCCGGCACTAATAAGTGCTATATATGTGGAAAGGAGGGGCACTATGTCAAAAACTATTTTTCTAATCCTCAAGGTCAGACTAGTCAGGCACAGCAAAGGCCTCAAGGAAATCAGTTGCATGCGGTCCAAGTTTAGGCCCAGATTGAAGGCCGTAGTGTCAGTCGAGGGCGTTTAGAAGCTCCAGAACCGAGTGGGTGAATTTATGCCTACATGAAGAAAGAAGAGGACGTAGGAACCTCATCGGTGGTGACAGGTCAGTTTTCTGTTGCCAACACTAATGCATATGTCTTGTTTGATTCTGGAGCAACACATTCATTTGCATCACTTAAGTTTGCGAAACGAATAGGAAGTAAGGGAGATAGAATAGAACAAACTTTTAAAGTTGCACTACCCTCTAGGGAGGTATTAAGTGCTGATTATTGGTTACGCCATGTACCAATAGTCATTTGTGGAAGGGAATTGTATATTGATTTGATAATAATCGATATACAAGATTATGATGTCATCCTAGGAATGGATTTCCTGGGAAAATACACGGCTAAGATTAACTGTCGACACCACAAGGTTACGTTTCGACCTTCTGGAAGTGAAAAGTTTGTGTATTCTGGGAAGATTCCCAAAGCTCCTAAGGCGATGATTTCAGCGTTGAAGGCAAGGAAGATGCTGGAAAGCGGATGCACCGGTTATTTGGTGAATTTAGTAAGGAAAGATCAAGAAGCTTCAGTTAGGACCAGAGAAGGTCCCCATCGTAAAAGAATTCATTGATGTATTTCCCGACGAGTTGCCAGGATTGCCACCGGAACGGGAAATTTCATTTGAGATCGAATTGACGCCCGGCACAGCCCCGATTTCGAAAGCGCCATATCGAATGGCACCAGGGGAACTCAAGGAACTTCAGGCTCAACTGAAGGAATTGTTGGATAAGGGATTCATCCGACCAAGTCACTCCCCATGGGGGCGCCTGTTCTATTTGTCAAGAAGAAGGACGGGACATTACGAATGTGCATTGATTATCGGGAATTGAACAAAGTCACGATCAAGAACAAGTATCCACTCCCAAGGATCGATGATTTGTTCGATCAATTGAAAGGAGCGTCCATATTTTCAAAGATTGATCTGCGCTCAGGATACCATCAACTTCGAGTAAAAGAAGAAGATGTACCGAAGACGGCGTTCCAAACACGTTATGGGCATTACGAGTTTTGCGTCATGCCATTTGGACTGACCAATGCCCCAGCAGCCTTTATGGATCTCATGAACCAGGATTTTCAAGAAATATCTCGATAAGTTCGTCATCGTTTTCATTGACGATATTCTCATATATTCAAGGACGCCAAAGGAACATGAAGAGCACTTAAGGATTGCATTGCAGTTGCTGAGAGAGCATCAATTGTACGCCAAATTCTTGAAATGTGAGTTTTGGCTGGAGAAGGTTCATTTTCTTGGACATGTGGTGACACGGGATGGAATATCCGTTGATCCTTCCAAAGTGGAAGCGGTAAATAAGTGGCCAACACCGAGAAGTGTAACGAAAATCAAAAGTTTCCTTGGATTAGCAGGCTACTATCGACGTTTCGTAGAGGGATTTTCCCGACTTGCAGCACCACTCACTGCACTTACACGGAAAGCAGTAAAGTACAAATGGACTAAGAAATGTGAGGAAAGTTTCAAGGAGTTAAAAAGGCGACTTACAAGTGCTCCAATGCTGACAATACCTGATCCAGACTTAGGAAAGTTTGTGATCTACAGCGACGCATCAAAAATGGGACTGGGAGCCGTATTGATGCAAAACGGAAAGGTGATTGCATATGCATCTCGACAACTGAAGGATCATGAAAGGAATTATCCGACGCATGACTTAGAGTTAGCGGCGGTTGTCTTTGCATTGAAGATATGGCGCCACTACCTGTATGGAGCTAAGTGCGAGATTTATACGGACCATCAGAGTCTGAAATATATCTTCACGTAGAAAGAGCTCAACATGAGACAACGAAGGTGGCTAGAGTTAGTCAAAGACTATGATTGTGAGATCCTGTATCACCCGGGAAAGGCTAACCGAGTAGCCGATGCCTTCAGTCGTAGAACTATGTCTTCGCTTGCGATGATAGAGTTAATGCCAAGACCTCTTCAAAAGGACTTAATGGAAGCGGGAATAGAGCTAGTCACTGGAGGATTAGCCAATTTGTCTTTTCGGCCCGCTATTTTAGAGAACGTAAAGGAGTGACAAGAAGCAGATCCGTCGCTACTCAAGGTTAGGAATGAAGTTCTAGAGAATGGAGAGACAGAATTTAGCATCCTGAAAGATGGCATTCTCCATTGTAAGGGCAGAGTCTGCATCCCCAAAGATGAAAGATTAAAGAAGCAAATACTGGAAGAGGCTCATGAAGCACCATACGTGGCTTATCCAGGAGCTACAAAGATGTACCAAGATCTAAAAGGACACTATTGGTGGCACGGAATGAAAAACGATGTCGCATAATTTGTCGCCAAATGTCTTACGTGCCAAAAGGTGAAAGCCGAGCATCAACGGCTGGTAGGCGAATTACAGAAGATCAAAATTCCAGAATGGAAATGGGACCAAATACTATGGATCTGGTGACTGGGCTACCCAGGACTACAGGAGGACACGATGCTATATGGGTAATCGTTGATAGGTTGATGAAATCAACTCACTTCTTACCCATCAAACTCAGCAGTTCTGTGGAAAGACTAGCTGAATTATATGTAGCCTAGATAGTTAGATATCACGAAGTCCCAAAATCCATCATTTTTGATCGAGATGGTCGGTTTACCTCTAAGTTTTGGAGGAGCGTTCACTAAGCAATGGGAACAAAGCTGACTTTTAGTACAGCTTTTCACCCACAAATGGATGGTCAATCTGAAAGGACCATTGAAACTTTGGAGGATATGCTAAGAGCCTGTGTGCTAGATTTCAAAGAAGGATGGGACAAAAAACTTCCAATGATCGAATTTATTTACAATAATAGCTATCAAGCTTCCATAAGAATGGCTCCTTATGAAGCTCTTTATGGAAGGAAGTGCAGATCGCCACTGCATTGGCATGAAACAAGAGAAAAGGCATTATCAACAATAGATTTTGTATAAAGGACGACAGAGGATGTGAAACTAATCCGTCAATAAATGGAAACTGCGTTCAGTTGTTAGAAAAGTTATGCAGATCGACGATGAAGACCCCTGGAATTCCAAGTAGGGGATTTGGTCTTCTTAAAAGTGACACCGATGAAAGGAGTGATTAGATTTAGAAAGAAAGGAAAGCTTGGCCCAAGATACATTGGACCATTTGAAATACTAGAACGGGTAGGCAATGTAGCTTATAAGTTGGCCTTACCCTCTGATCTAGCATCGGTACACAACGTATTCCGTGTATCCATGCTAAAGAAGTATATACCGGATCCTTCGCATGTTCTGCAACTGGAGGAAATAGATGTACAGGAGAACCTGTCTTATAAAGAGAAACCGGTTCAAATACTGGCACGAGAAGAGAAAGAGTTAAGGAACAAGAAGATACCTCTCGTCAAAGTCTTATGGCATAACCAGCAGGTAGAAGAGACAACATAGGAACAAGAGGATGAAATGAGGAAAAGTTACCCCGAATTGTTTTGATTTTCGAGGACAAAAATTCTTAAGGGGAGTAGATTGTAATGACCGAGAAAATGTCATTAATAAAACCTAATATTTTATTGAGTTTAATTAATGAATTTACTTTTAAAAAATGTGATTTTTATAAAAGTTGTAATTTTTATACAAAATTACGATAAAATAAAAATAAACGGCATTGATTGCATATTTTATGGCAAATGTGATGCAATGTTGGATATGGTAAAATACAGATTTTATGAGTTGAATTACTTAGAAATCTGTGAATAATATCCATAAAATGAATTTCATATCACAATTAATTGTGAAATTGTGGTATAAATGAATGAACGACTAGAATGCAATTAGGACACAGAGGTTGTCCGAACCCTAATTTGGGGTAGGAAGGAGGCCAAAGCAGTATAAGAATACTGCTGAGTGAAAACGCAGATACAAAAAATGTTATGATTGGCCTCCAAAATTGAACGAAAAATAAGTTAAATGTTTTTATGTAGTCTAAGGTTAGGAAATACACTGTTTTGACCACGACAGTATAAGAAAAATACTGCGTGACGAAAAATTACACTATGTAAATTTTGGGCCCAACAAAGTGGACACCCAATTGAATTTGATTGGGCCACCAAAGATAGAAAGGTGGCCCAATTGTGTGATGACACCTAGGGGTAACCAAAAAGGCTACCATGAGTCACCAAATGTGATAAGGTAGCATTTAATGCATGCTTATCACAACATTTTCACTCTTCCTTCTCCACCAAGCTCGGCAGCCATTGTTGAGAGCTTCCAAGAAATTTTCTCAACCTCAAAAATTGCAAAAATAACCTCAAAACAATTTTAGAAGCAAGCCCCAAGGATTTTTACAAGATTAAAGGTAAAATTCTAAACTTTTTATTGAGTTTTCAAGGGGTTTTTCATGGGTTGAAGGGGAGATGTTAACCCATGTTATTTTTGCATGAAAAGGAGGCTTAGAAGCAGATCAAAAGGAATTTCAAGGCTAGAAATCAAAAAAGAGGTTATTTTGGTAAGTTTTGGTATTCAAAGTTTTGAATTTTTGTTTGGATTTTTGTTTTCTCAAATCCATATGAGTTCTTGAGCTTATGGTTGATGGAATTACATGTGTATGTGATGAATGACCTGTTTAGATGATGAAATTTTGATTTAAGGTGCAAAATGGCAATTTTTGCATAAAATAGTATTTTTGCAATTTTAGGGTTAAATTGTGTAAAAATGAGGTTTGAGCACGAAAATGACCTGAGTAAGGCATGGAATAGACTCTGCAGGGGTAGATTTGAAATTTTGAAAAGGGATTTGACAAAAACGTCCAAGGGACTAAATTGAAAGAAAACTTTCTTTCTTGGCAGAAATGGAAAATAGCCGAAAACACCCCTGTACAGTGAGATTTTGGGAAAAGTTAAAACACAAAAGTTGTAGATCTCGATGAAACTGTTAGGCTTCACGGATGGTTCGTCGAAAAACTCAACCGTTTGTGAGTTTTCAAATTTTCAAGAATTTGTTAAAAGTGAAAATATGGTAAAATGGTAAAAATGTCATTTTTCAAAATGATTTGAGGTATGGTACTTCAAGCAAAAATGTTTCTTATGAAAAATAGGAATTTTTAGTGTAAAGAGAAAATTTTAGCCCCGGGGGCAAAATTGTCACAATTTTCGGTTTAGGGGCTAAACCGTAAAGTTTTATGAAAATGGGGCTTAAGTGTGAAATAAAGGGATGTGAGCCACTAGGACATTATTTTGAAATTAATGTGTGGCCGTTTTTATTAAAAGAACGAAACCGAGCTCAAATAGGTCAGTAGGGCACGGAGGGCAAAATCGTCATTTTTGCCTGAATAACCCGAAAGGCTCTAGAAGGGCCTTAAGTAAGAAAAGAAAGCGATTAGGAAGATTTTCACTCTTCGTAAGTGACGATAGGGTAGAATTCGACATAAATAAGAAAATTAGTATTTATAGAGTTGTGTACAGTTATACAACTCGAACAATTACGTAATGAACGTTTTGTGACGAAACGTATTGAAATTGGCTAATGAGTTTCATAATTGGCCAACAGGATCCTAGGAGTCTAGGAGACCGAAGATCAAAGTTGATTTTGCAGTGCACAAAAGAAGAAGTAAGTACCCTTCCCATCTACAGCATGAGATGGTAGGTGTAGAATGTGAGAATATGCATATTAGGGTATAAATTCCAATATGAACTTGTTTGTTGCTATGAAATGAATACCTAGAGATACAGATTCGGTACCTGTGTGTATACGATTAAAATACCCGAGTGTATATCATGTTATGTATTGTTACATGAAATATATGGTGTACTTGTGTATACGAATAAAATACCTGAGTGTATATCATGTTATGTATTGTTACATGCAATATATGGTATGCTTGTGTATACGATCATGAAAACATTGATGTTTATGAAGTAGGTACTTGTGGGTACTCTATAATGCATACGAACTTATATTTTATGGATAACATGTGATTATCATTTCATGCATGGTATGACAACCATATTAAAGGAACTGGTAAATATGTCACCAAAAGTTAAGAAAAGTGTCATACCGACTCTCGAAGTAAGAGGAGTTTAAAGGATAAAATATGGTCACGGTGTTACGTAGACCCTAATGAAATTGCACAATGGTACAAACACTTGGGCCCTAATGAAAGATAAGAAACGATGAAGATAAGGAAAGTTCATAAGAAAGCATAATCGAATCATGCATTCATTTGATTGTCCATGTGGGATTTATGGGACTTACTAGGCAATAGCTCATTAAGTATTTTATGCTGTAGGTATTCCGACGAGAAGGTCAGAATAAATTCTAACGATGAGCTGGCAGACGGATGATGTGTGCAGACTGGGTATGGAGTCCGCTACTGTATGTTTCCGCTATATGTATTAAAAGTTATTTTGAAAAGAATGGATTGAAAAGAGGAGTATTGTAAAAGTAAGAATGTTTATGTAAATGTAAGTTTGTGAAAGCATTTTGGAAGTTTCCAAAAATTATAGTATATGAAATATTCATTCAGTTAAAAAAAAAAGAAAAAAAAAAAGAGTTTTCTAAATTTTTGCCCCTAAGTACGTAAGAAAGGATTTAATCACAGCCCAAAAAGGTGGGTTATGATAGTTGGTATCAGAGCGAAAGTCTTGCCATCCTACTGCACACTGTCATCTACTCCATCGCCATGGCTCATGTAAGATAGTTTTATTTTAAGCATGAGAATGTTTAGTATGGTCAAGTATAGTATTGATACATTAATTACGATGATAAATATAGTATATGGCGAAGTTGCATCCTCATCGCGACATGGGGACCGATAGATTAGCAAGTATAGCGTTTCGAGACGCGATGCCATCACATTACTTTGGGAGTCGGCAGCCTATGGCGCTAACTGAATGGCTCCACACGGTTGAGGTGACCTTTGACGCATGCCACACGCCACCGCACCTCCAGGTTTTATTAGCTTCCGGATTGTTGCTACGGGAGGCGTTAGTATGGTGGTTAAGAATTGCCCCTAACGAACGACCAAGAGATTGGCCAGATTTTAGAGGACAGATACTAGTAGAGTTCGCACCCGCACCCCCAGTTGATCCCATACATGTCCAGATAATTCCGATGCTGTGGGCAGCTTGGCGACACAGGTTGTACTTACGTGTGGAACCAATCTGGGGAAGATATGTGCGTGAGCCGGTAGACCACTATATTATGAGGTTTTACCGAACCATGTTGCCATTGATACCCCCAGAAATACCTTTACGGTGTATTTGTGATCTCGTTTGGAGAGATTTACCTTAGGCAGTTCAACAGCAAATGCAGTATCCGGGGAATTTTATTAACATCAACGACTTCCTTATGGCAGTGCTACATGCAGCACAGAATGTGGTCGCACCTTTAGAAGGTCCTTAAATGAACATGGAATTGGATGATGATGATGACGACGACGACGAGATGATGATGATGATAGTGATGATGACATGGATGAAGAGCCCGAGCCTCCTGAAGTCATAATTACAAGTGATGATGAATCTACGGATTCGAAAGAAGAAGAAGAGGACCCGGAAGAGGATCCCGATCAAAGTGATATGTCGGGAGTCGACTCCGACTAAAGAAAGTTTATAAAGACTTTTGTGTAGTCTAATGTACATATATAAAGGATTAGTAATGTTTTGAGCCTTGTGGCTTTTGTATATTTATGTATGTTCGGCAAGTGGTATCCTTCCCGGCAATAGGGTATATGTAGCCGGAAGTGATAACTGTTCCCGGAAATGATATGAATAGTTTATGTATGGAAAGGAAAGAAAGTATGTATGTTAAGCCTTATATGTAATGAAATGAAATGTATGAAGGTTCATGAAATGAAACTTATGAAAGTTTATGAAATGAATTGTATGAAGGTTTATGAAAGGAAATGTATGAAAGCTCATGAAATGAAATGTATGAAAGTAAATGCAATGAATTGAATGAAAGTAATGAAATGAGTTCATGTGATTATGTATGAAAGCAAGATATTGAGTTTATGTAATGATGTATGTTGCATGTATTTACGTGATTTAAATATATGCATTTATGGATTGAATGCTATTGAGTTAATGGCATATGCTAATATAGTAACGAAATTATGCAATAGGTGTATAACAACTAACATCGATGGCGGACATACCCGAAGGACCGATGAATCTGGATTTAATGGCTATAATTATAGAAATGCAACAGAAGCTCCAAGCTCAGGAGCGAGAATTGCAAGGTTTACGGGAACAATTAGCTAATTAGAATCCCGTACCACTAGCACGTATAGATCCGCCACGACCAATGGAACTAGTAGTCCCCGCTGCTCCGGTAGTACCCACTACTGAATTTTATGAAAGATTTCAGAGGATGAAGGCCTCGAAATTTGATGGATCGATAGACCCATTAGAGGCTGATGATTGGCTTACTGGTATCGAAAGCATACTAAAATTTATGGGACTTAGTGACCATGAGAAAGTCCTATGCACTTCATTCTCTCTCACCAAAGACGCCAGAAGGTGGTGGGAATCCGTAGAACGCAGAAGGAATATTGTTGATATGTTATGGTCGGATTTTGTGGAAGAATTCGGCAGGGCCTACTTTAATGTAGAGACCATGGCGGCCCAACAAGAAGAGTTTAACAATTTCAAGCAAGGTAATATGTCCGTAGCGGATGCTGTAAAGAGGTTTAATCAGCTAGCATGGCTTTGTCCTGAGTTAGTACCTACTGATCGGGAACGAATCAGACGATTGATGAGAAAGTTTAGAACTGACATTGCCCTTGTAGTTGATACGGAGGGCAAGCTCCCAAAGACATAGAGGATTGCATTGAACGGGAAGCCAGATCTGAGTTCAGAATTGCCTGTGACAAAGAGGAAAGAGCAAGGATTTTCAAAGTCTAGAAGGAAGAAAAGGCCTTAGCTAAGCAAAGTCAAGTAGTTCAAGTAAAGGGGCAAGGAAGTGCCTCAAGTCAAGGGCCGTCCCAGAACCCTTCCGTGGGATGCAGCCGTAGCATTGGCAATAAGAGGAAATGGAATGTGAGCAGTCCAAGGAATCCAAAGGGTCAATTCCAGAAAAGAAGTAATGATGGAGGAAACAACAAACCCCTTTGCAGCCAATGTGGAAAAAGACATGCAGGGGAATGCAAGGCCGGCACTAATAAGTGCTATATATGTGGAAAGGAGGGGCATTATGCTAGAAACTATTTTTCTAATCCTCAAGGTCAGACTAGTCAAGCACAGCAAAGGCCTCAAGGAAATCAGTTACACACGGCCCAAGTTCAGGCCTAGATTGAAGGCCCTAGTGTCAGTCAAGGGCGTTTAGAAGCTCCAGAACCAAGTCGGCAGATTTATGCCTACATGAAGAAGGAAGAAGATGCAAGAACCTCATCGGTGGTGACAGGTCAGTTTTCTATTGCCAACACTAATGCATATGTCTTGTTTGATTCTGGAGCAACACATTCGTTTGCATCACTTAAGTTTGCGAAACGAATAAGAAGTAAGGGAGATAGAATAGAACAAACTTTTAAAGTTGCACTACCCTCTAGGGAGGTATTAAGTACTGATTATTGGTTACGTCATGTCCCAATAGTCATTTGTGGAAAGGAATTGTATATTGATTTGATAATAATCGATATACAAGATTATGATGTCATCCTAGGAATGGATTTTCTGGGAAAATACACGGCTAAAATTAACTGTCGACACCACAAGGTTACATTTTGACCTTCCGAAAGTGAAAGGTTTGTGTATTCTGAGAAGATTCCCAAAGCTCCTAAGGCAATAATTTCAGCGTTGAAGGCAAGGAAGATGCTGGAAAGCGGATGCAACGGTTATTTGGTGAATTTAGTAAGGAAAGATCAAGGACCAAAGAAGGTCCCCATCGTAAAAGAATTTATTGATGTATTTCCCGATGAGTTGCCAGGATTGCCAACGGAACGGAATATTTCATTTGAGATCGAATTGACGCCCGGCACAGCCCCGATTTCGAAAGCGCCATATCGAATGGCACCCAGGGAACTCAAGGAACTTTAGGCTCAACTGAAGGAATTTTTGGATAAGGGATTCATCCGACCAAGTCACTCCCCATGGGGGGCGCCTGTTCTATTTGTCAAGAAGAAGGACGGGACGTTATGGATGTGCATTGATTATCAGGAATTGAACAAGGTCACGATCAAGAACAAGTATCCACTCCCAAGGATCGATGATTTGTTCGATCAATTGAAAGGAGCGTCCATATTTTCAAAGATTGATTTGCACTCAGGATACCATCAACTTCAAGTAAAAAAAGAAGATGTACCGAAGACGGCGTTTCGAACACGTTATGGGCATTACGAGTTTTGCGTCATGCCATTTGGACTGACCAATGCCCTAGCAGCCCTTATGGATCTCATGAACCGGATCTTTAAGAAGTATCTCAATAAGTTCGTTATCGATTTCATTGACGATATCCTCATATATTCAAGAACGCCAAAGGAACATGAAGAGCACTTAAGGATTGCATTGCAGTTGCTGAGAAAGCATAAATTGTATGTCAAATTCTTGAAATGTGAGTTTTGGTTGGAACAGGTTCATTTTCTTGGACACGTGGTGACAGGGATGGAATATCTATTGATCCTTCTAAAGTGGAAGTGTTAAATAAGTGGCCAACACCGAAAAGTGTAACGAAAATCAAAAGTTTCCTTGGATTAGCAGGCTACTATCAACGTTTCGTAGAGGGATTTTTTCGACTTGCAGCACCACTCACTGCACTTACACAAAAAGCAGTAAAGTATGAATGGATTAAGAAATGTGAGGAAAGTTTCAAGGAGTTAAAAAGGCGACTTACAAGTGCTCCAGTGCTGACAATACCTGATCCAGACTTAGGAAAGCTTGTGATCTACAGCGATGCATCAAAAATGGGACTGGGAGCTGTATTGATGCAAAAGGGAAAGGTGATTGCATACGCATCTCGACAACTGAAGGATCATGAAAGGAATTATCCGACGCATGACTTAGAGTTAGCGGCGGTTGTCTTTGCGTTGAAGATATGGCGCCACTACCTGTATGGGGCTAAGTGTGAGATTTATACGGACCATCAGAGTCTGAAATATATCTTCACGCAGAAAGAGCTCAACACGAGACAACGAAGGTGGCTAAAGTTAGTCAAAGACTATGACTGTGAGATCCTGTATCAATGACAACCATATTAAAGGAACTGG
>CAMOHE010049166.1:8632-35970 GCA_946598075.1 Artocarpus hirsutus
CAAAATTTTGAGAGATTGAGAGAGAGAGAGTGAGGGAACCGAGAGAGGAAGAGAAGAGAGGAGAGAGGGAGTGCTCGGGAGAAAAATGAGGAGAGAGAGAGGAAAGTGAAATAAATAGAAGAAGAGAGAGAAAAGCAGTTGCATAAAACTGTGTGCAACCACACTCTGTTTTCAAATCAAATTGTTTTATTAAAACTTAAATTAACAATCAAAAACAATTTAGAATAATTAAAAATCACTAAAAGAGTAAATTAACACAAAGTTTCTTAATTTTCACAAAATAATCAAATTAAGTTTAAAACACTCATCATGGCACACTAATTCACCATTTAATATTCTAATTACATTTAATTAACTTCGGGGTGTTACACTTTTAGTTACAAAAAAGAGTAATAAATTCTATCACATAGAAACTTGTTAGTACAAATTCTAATGAAAATAACTCTCCGTTTTTTAGAATTTAGTATAGATAGACGAGCAATTTTAACATTCTTTATTATTTGTGTTCTAAGCTTATGCATGACTAATAGGGTGTTTGGCATAGAGGGTAGAATCATTGATTAAAACTGTAAATCTTATAGCATGTGAGAGTTTTATACTATAACAGTTTTTTTCTTTTTACTATAACATATGAGAGCTTTACACTGTTTCTAATTAAAAGATGGTTAACAAACTATAAGTGGACTGATGATTTCAACTTGAATGTCTTATTCAAGATAAACAATGTGGGAACCAACATATGGAAACCGACTTTGGAGTCCACAGCTGCTGATTTCTCATTTTTGATGAAAATAAATGTTGAATCTGCTTACAATATGTGCCAACTTGCTCATCCTCTTCTAAAAGCTGCTTCAGGAGGAGCATCCATTGTCTTTATCTCGTCTATAGCTGGTTTGATATCATTAAGTACGGGATCCATATATGCTGCGGCTAAAGGTATATTAATATTTTTTTTTTTTTAACATGCTCATTTTTTTAGCTCATTAACTGTTGAAATTAAGGCAAGCTTGAGAAGTTGCGAAATGCCTAATTTGCCTAGACAATCATTATTGCCAGCAAAATGGGTGGATGAAATCCTAACTAATGTTAAGGTTTTAATTATAAAAGAAAACCTAATATTAATTCAAAAATAGGTTGCACTATTAGTAGATGGATTATGAGCATTCTGTTACTCTGATATCTGATCCTTTTATTTTGACAAATTACTCTTTGAACTTTTATGTGATTAGAAGTTTTGGTCCCTACTAATAAAATCAATGAAGAATTTCTAAAATTTCATGGAGATAATGACATCCTAGGTGCATAATGACTAAAATTTTTATGGAAATAATTATATCAAATACAAAATATTCTCCTCACTTAGTTAACTTAAAAACTATTATGTTTTTCATATGATCTAACTATTTCTATAAGAATTTCAATTACTATGCAACTAAGACGTACTTATAATCTTATAGAAATTTTAGAAGTCATTTATTAATTTTAATGTTAGAGGATAAAAATGTCAAAAAAAATCAAAATTCAAGAAGTAATTTCTTAAAATTAAATTTTATATATCAAAGGGACACAAAACTTATAATTCAAGGACTAATAATCCCTTTGAAGTCGGTGTGCGGGTGAGTCATGAATGATGAGAAATAGTTCTTAATCCTAGAAAATTCCATCTTCTACTTCGTTGAGGGACGCCATGATTTTTATTATTATCATAATTATTTTTTATTCTTTGGGGGCTGCGTGGGGCGGAAGAATTGACATCCCCATTTTGCAAAATTTCATCCTGGACTCCGTGAGGGTCCCCATGATTTTTATGATTATCGTTGTTATTTTTTATTCTTGGGGTGGAAGAATTGATATCACTTTGCAGATAAGGTGGGCCATCGTGCTCTAATTACTTTCGTATGCCAGTTTTTCCTTTTTTTATAACATTTTTTTTCCTTTTGAAGATAAATTTAGTCTGTGTTTTTAGATAAACACATTCTTTAATTTAGCTACCGTTTTAGACGCAGACACTCCTTAACAAAACTAAATGAAAGGGACAAATTTGTTTCTGTTTGAGAGTTGGAAAGGAAGAAATGTGATATTTTAATATTTTGGAGGACCATTGTTGCAAAGCACGGAATTTGGAATCGAGTTTAAATTTTGTCCGGAAGTCAATGACTGCTAAGTGGTATTCTGATTTTGCTTTTTCATGTTTGCAGCGGCGGTAAACCAATTAACAAAATACTTGGCATGCGAATGGGCAAAGGACAGCATAAGAAGCAACTGCGTTGTACCTTGGGTCACCAGAACCGCTCTAATTGAGCATGTAACAATTGTTCCCTCGTGCTTTCACACACACACATTTGATTGACAAAGATTATTCTACTCAAAACTTACCTTTTAGTTTTTATTTGCTTATTCCATGATTATTTTTAACATATAGGGAAACTATATCCATTCTAATTTGCCCTTATTTTTTTCAACAAGTCCTAATTTAGCTGACAACTCAAAAGGTCCTTTTATGGAGTGCATGTTTTTAACTGTTAGATCTATGCACAATTAAATTGTAATTAAAAAGTATACAAACAAACCGTTTTTAATGTCAATTGAAAGATAAAGAACCATCGATGGTTTATTTTCTCAAGCCCAAAACATAAAAATAAGCAAGAGCAAGCCTCCAAGACATAGAATTGCTTTTTATTTAAGTAGGTTTTCCTTTCATTTCTTCTTCGAAGGGAAAATACTATTGAGCATCTGAGCCCAATTCTCTCCTCCCTCCCTCCCTCTCATTGGCAACTCTCAACGACTAATGTACCTCATGGAATCCACTCTCTACTAGTGAGAGATCTGATTTGCAGAACAACATTTTTCTCACGAAGTTTGCCATAATTACTATCATAGACAAGTGAATTCAGAAAAAAAAAAAAGACCTTTTCTGTTTTTATACGGATAAAAAATGGTCCTATTCGGTCCTTTTGAAATCATTTTTCAAATTGAATTGGGTCTGTTTTGGTAAAGACAATAATGTTTTTAAATTGTTGGATCGTTTTCCCACAAATGCAATAACTGAAAGACAAAATATTTATGTGTGGTTACTTTTTAAGTGCTATCAAGGAAACTGCCAATTAAATTTTTAAAAGTTATTTTAAGATAAAACTTTTGGGTTTTTCTTTTTTTCTTTTTTTAACAAGGACCCATATAAAAATGCATGTTTTTAATTAGTTACATTTAATCAAAATTATTTCTTTTTTTTTTTCTTTGAGGATTGAAAGATAAGTTATAGGCCATTTGGTACATGTGTTAAAAACCGTTTAAGACAGTTCAAACTATTGAAATGGTTTAAACTGACGATTGATAGAGTAATAATTAAGGTTACTTTAAATTATAGAAGCAGTTTTAAACTGATCAAAACCTTCAAAATCTAAACTTTTTCCCCTCAAGTTCACATAGTTTGAATCATTTTTTACAGTAAAAACTAATTTTTATTTTCATTTTCCTGTTATAAACTATAATTTTTCAAACAACAATTCTCATTTTAAACTTAATATGATGTTTTATTCTTGTTTTAAATATTTATATTTAAAACATTAATTTAAAATTATTGTTTAATTTAAACAATTTAAAACTTAAAGACGAAACTAAAAAATTGTAAATCATGCCATTACAAACCTACCCACCAAAGAACCGTTCTTTTTTCAACACCTATCGAAGGATGTGCCTAAAACTGTTTGTCAGTCATCATCTTGATTTCTGTTGCTGGAAATATTGGTGATTACACCTATTTGAGTCGAACTGTTTGCACGGCTGTCAGCTACTCAAACACCATAAATTTCAATTAATGGAAAGCAAGAAAATATCTACACTGCAATATTTGACATAAATACTTTTTGTTAATGCATGCTGTATCCACTATATCACCGTATGGATGACACCGAATGACTTTCTACGGTCAAATACGTAAACTAGTCGACTACCAGTAACTCACTTTGAGATAGTATTCAATAAAATAAGAACAACAAATGTCAATTCTAACTTGTTATTGATTCCGAATTTAATTAAAGTAAATGCTAAATTTACTGTGATCAAAACATTAATTTAATAATGGCTCTAAAATGATTTTCTAATAATTATATTGATAAAATTTACATTTTTAAATTTAGTAAACACTAAAAAAAAATCGAATTATTTTTCATCGTACTTTAAATTAGATACCTAAGCAAACTATAACAAAGTTATTGACTCTTACATTTATTCCTTTATTTCCTTTAGACTCATAAACATTTTTGTTCGTTATTATGATATGTAAAGAGAGTCGCTTTCATTTCAGTTTCTGAGCAATGAGAAGTTCGTGGAGGCTGCCATTTCTCGAACGCCTATTGGGCGCATTGCAGAGGCAGATGATGTTTCATCGTTGGTGGCATTCCTCTGCTTGCCCGCAGCCAGTTAGATAACTGGGCAGATCATACGTGTTGACGGAGGGTTCACAATTAATGGTTCCTTTATCCCCCAAAACGTTGCACAAAGGCCCTAGTCCTTATTTGCAATTTTGTGGCGATATTGACTGATGAATGATTGGTCGCAGCTGAGTTGTTTCCACTCATACACATGTCAAAGCACTTTAATATCGAAAATAAAATAAAGTGGGAATTTGAATTAAATTCCAATGTCATCCGTAACAAATTTTGCATCTATGCAAGAATTTATTAAATGTCAAACCCGTTATCTTCGCATTTGAAGCTAGCTTAGCGGTTAAGTATATCGAACTCGTTAATATATACTTACTATATATATATATTGTCACGCCCTTAAATTAGGGTTGGTGACGTAGTGATTTAATTAACATAATTAATTAAAAAAGTTTTAAACACATTTTATCATATTTTATTTTAAAGGAAAATTCAGGAAAAATCCAAGTTAAATAATAAATAAATGAATCAAAGCAAATTTCCAAAACAATTGATATGTAAAAACTAATGCAAAACATAATATTATAGAATAACAACAAAGAAGTTTATAACACTATTGTGGCATGATCCGGGACCCTTTGAACTTCACAGTCTTGACATACATAATTAAAATGAAGAATAGCAATGATAGACATCAAACCAGATTCCAACAAAATTAAAATAAAGCTCATAAAAAGAATTAAATTATTACATGCCTTGAACAAGAAATACTTCTAAATTGCAAAGAAAGAAAGAACAGCTCACCGACTTCGTAAGCTACACTAAACAACTTTCTACTTTACAGCGTATTTAGATCTTCCTTGGAGGCTAAGTAAAAATTGGAAAAATAGAAAACCTATAAGCAAAAGACTTAGTAGGATTATCTTTTTAGAAGAACAATAATAATATATCAATAAAACATATTGAATTTGAATTAAGGGCATAGCTTGAAAACAAGCTTACCCAAATAACAATATATGATTTATTTCAAATTATAATGAATATAAATTCTTACTTTACGATGTCAGGATAACACCATTGAAGTGGCCCATATCAGTTTTTGGGGACTCGCTTCCTAGGACGCTCTCTGCATGCTTTAAACTTTGAAGCTCTCTGCATGCTTTAAACTTTGAAGGTTTCGTATATAAAACTTAACTATCCGGTAAAAATCTCATATCATATAGCATTTGAAATTTCATTCAAAACAAAGAAGCTCAGAGCAATCTCAATTCTAGATTCTATTTTACTTCGCATATCTTTTTGATAACACCATTTTCAAAAATCTTGAAAATATTAAAGATACTATTGGAAACGATACGTAGCGAAATTTTAAAAATTTTTAATTCATAGTCTTTTCCAAATAATCAGTTTGACATGATAAGTACATAAAGTAATAACAAATCTTACATACTTTTTTTGTATACCAAAGTCTGTAGAAAACTGAGAAGAAAAAAACATTCCAGAAGAGCTTTAACCAACTGGTTTTCTTTGCTATTCTCTATCCATAATCAGAGTGCAAGTGGTCGCACATTGTATTGTCTTCCTCTGGTGACTCTTCTTTCAACCACTTGAGAAAACCAAGAGCTAAGGTTCTAGATGTTGAACAATAGCCCTTTGGAAGTTTCAAAGTTTCTCTCATTAGAGTTCTCACTCAATGCTTCTCAAATGATCTGAATAATAATGAAAACTAGCTTCCCTTTTATAGTGGTCGGATGTGAGTTTGGATCAACTTCTGACTAAAAAATGCGTAAATGCATTTTTTGATTTTATTAGCCATGGTCTATTGCACCCTACACATCTCAATCAACAGCATGATTGCAGAAGTCGATTCTAATTTGAAGTTTGAACTCATAGGCTTATCTGATCAATCCAATCTCAATCAATTAAATAATTCCTATCTTATTTAACTTTGGTATCCTTTATAGAGCCTCAATTTTGATTTAAATAACCCAATAGAAAAGTTATCTGATTAAAATAGTCATATATAGATAAACCTATACAAATAAAATATTATCCAAATAATTCAACATGTTTATCTTGAATAAAATTTACAATATTAATTCAACTGATAAACTAGTATGAATTATTAAATCCAATTAACTTGAATTTTAGCCAATCTAATAATTTAACATATGTCACCAATATGTAGAAAAAACACGCCGTATCATTATAAGAATTATTGTGAGTTGCCAAAGGGGACATGGTGGACATATATAAATCAAGCTTCTATAATTATAAAATAACATATTCTAGATATATATGTTATAACTATAAACTATAATGTTACTCCACTAAAAGCTTAGAGCTGTACTCTTGAACTATATAAAATTATAAAGCTCCAATAAGCTAATGGTCTATGACATATCATAATGTATAACATCCTTATAGGATATTTATAATCTGCTTAAAGATAAGTTCTATTTTACCTTCCAAATTGTTGTTATCTTATGTTCTATTATCTCACTATTGGAATACTTATTATTTATAAATAGTATACCATTCAATTATAACTATGTATCTGAATGATTGAGCACTCCAGTCTTCTAATTACAAAATAATGCCTATAAGAAAATATCATTAGCTCTACAAAAGAGCTATAGATTACATATATATAAACAACAGATCTACGTTAATTAAGAGTCATATCTCTAATGTACCGGTATGCATACCATCATCAAATCAGGATGTTAATTTTTGGTACATTAAAAGACATAAGTCAAGAATACGGGCCTATTGTTCATTTCAAGATTAAGACATAACATATATGATTGTCAAAAGTAAACTGATTTAAACAAATAGAATCATTAATCAAATGAATTTAACTTTTTGTTCAGATCCAATATATTGTCACCTATGACAATATACCAATGTTTCTACTCGTGGAGTCCTACTCTGATGAGCAAGACAAGTCATGTCCCATTACGAATATAAACAACATAACAATCTTAGCATGAATAAAGTGCCTAACTTTATTCCCTCGATTGTAGATCTTATTATTTAGACTATCACCTTTAAGATTCAAGTCTTTCGCATAATCTATCCATCATATGCATGATCTTAAAGGTTTAAACTAGCAGTCTCAGATTTTGTTTGCTTACCATACATTCAACAAAGATGAACATAAACTGGACAACATTTGCTATATGAATAATAAATAAACTCTTTATTGATTAAATGTCTCCAAAAACTTATTATATTATTTAATTATAAGGGCACCTAGTCTAATAGATACAACTCTTAAAATTTTTAAGGATAATTAAGGCCAAAAACACATAAAATATGGCTCACAAAAGAAAGGATAAGGAATCTAACCTTGGTATTCACAAATCTGATACCATTAGCTCCTAACCGGCTCTAATCCAACATATGCTCTTACAACGCCTGTTGTTTTCATCCACAGACACTTATATTAATTTAATGTTAGAATGTAATATTTGTAATGCTATTATTATTTATGTTAAGTAAATTAACTTCTTGTTTAGTAATGTCATAGGTGACAGCCATGAGGTATCGATATGCTCAGGTTGTTCATGTCAAAAAAATGATGATAAGCATAAAGTATTTATTGTTTTTTTAAGAATTTCAACTTGCTCTAAATTTATAATCTTTATAACACTTTAGAGTTATATATGCCCTAGAGTTATATTCTTGACAATGACATAAATTTTATTACACATTTTTTTTTATTTTTATAACACTTATGATGTCATGATAATTACATGTGTAGCATTTTTTTATCATGGCTTTAACAAATTAGATAATATAAAGTGTCTAAAAGAATATTGTGTAAATTAATATTTTTTAGGTCATGAGAGCAAATATTATTGTTATATATAAATAATTATATATTATATTATATTATGTTATAAATATAAGGTTAAAAACGCAAGGAAATTTTTAAAACGAAGAAAAAAAATTATCATGGGAAAAGAAAAAAAAAAAGAAACCTAATTAGAGGATTACATCCATCTAAAAAAAAGAGGAAACCTTATTAGATTAGAATTAGGATTTTCTACACTCATCTAATCTCTTATCTCTCATAAACACTATAAATAGACCTTTAAGCCGCTCAAGTTTCATTCTCTTAATTTCAACAAAACAAAATTCTCTTCCTTACCCCCTCTCAAATTCACATTCATAAGCCTTCATCATCTCTCTAATTCTTAAAGCCAAGAATTCATTACTCTTTTTTTTCTTTCAAGACATAGTAGAAGGAATTCTTTTTGGAGATTTTGTGTATAAGGCTTCATGTTTGTTGAAGAATGTATAAGAATTTAAGGTATAGTTTTAAGCTTTTCATGGTTTTGAATTTTTATGATTGATATATATTGTTATGTGAAAAACTTTGTTAGAAAATTGTTCTTTTATGTTGTGAATATATATGCATGTATGTTTGTATGGAAAATAAATTATTTGGTTTATTACTTTGATTATAACAATGCTATTTTATGGTTGAAAGCATTTTTGTTCATATAGTATCATGAAGTTTCATGAAAATAAGGTTTTGTTATTAAAGTTTGATATGAGAATTTTAGGGCTTTTGATTAGTTGGTAATATTGCTAGTGATGTTTTGAATACAAATGATTTTATTTTGCTGCAAATTTTGGATATGATGTGTATATATATGTTAAGAATGTTTGTAATTTTTTATAAATTTTCATTCAAAATATTTTTAGGGTTATGAGCTTTCAGTCAAACACTGCTCACGAAAATTTATTTGCTGGTGGATTTATATTTGTAAATTATAGAATCTGTTTTATGGGACAAAAAGTGTCTTTTGACTATGTAAAATTTTATGAATTATTTTGATTTGTTAACTAAATATCTGTAAAATTTTAGCTTCATATCCTTATTATGTTTTAAGATAAAAGTCGTTGATTGCCAAGTACTCAATAGTTATAAATGTATGCCTGATATGCTCTATGTAATTCGTGAGATGATAAATCATACTTTTAAATTTGTTTTTTCATGATTTATTATATTTTTAGCTTTTATTTATATTTTAAGCATGTCGCATAAAAATTTTAGATGCATATCATGCATATTTGATTTTAAAAAAATGTTTGCATGAAACATGTTTGTTGTTTAACATGTCTAGTATTAATATTATCTTTGACTTCGAATGTATGTCTTGAATTACTCCAAATTTATTTGCAGCTAAATTTTGGGTATGTTATGATTTTATGTGTTCAGTATGTGTAGTAAGTTTTATAAATTATTTTATGATATAAATAATTTAATACATAATTTTTAATTAAGACTGCTCACTGCCCAAGCTTTGCTAGCAGATTTTATAGTATTGATTGTATGGTTTATTTTAATTATCAAATGAAATTTTTATGGCTAAAGAAAAATCTAAGTGTTATATACATATGTGTTAAATTTATTTCCATAAATTCTCATACTATAATTAGATGTGAATCAAATGATATAAGGTGATGAATCCTTAAAGGTCAATTAGTTTTTGTGATTGACAGCTTTACTTGAAGCTTTTGAAAAATTGGAAAAAAATATTTTGGATTAATATTTTAAAGAGAAGAAAATTTGAGTAATGTTTTTATATGTTAGCTATGTTATGAAATAAGTTTTAGACTTTATTTTTGCATATAAGTTGAGATTAATTTCTCTAAGTGATTAAAGATCAGGTTTTCTATCTTTATATTTCTTGACTCAAAGTGCATGTTTGTGACTCAAAGATATTTTGTTTTGTTAAGAATGATGAATGATGATGTAATATGGTATGAAATGACATCATGAACATGAATATTAATTTCATGCGTTATATGAATGATTAACATGAATACTCCAAAAGGCGAGCACACTAAGAACCACAACATTGTCAGTTGATTTATGTCAAGTAAGTACGTTCTCACCCACAACAAGATAAAAGTTTACGAAAAATTATTTGTAAGTTTGTTTTTATATATTGTCTTTTGATGAAAACTCTTGTTGCAACAAGAAGGCTTTGATAGATATTTCAATGACGAGGTATGTTAAAGGTATATATGTATATGTATTACTTAATTAAGTGTTTTACACCTATGTTTATGTTTATGATGTCCCATAAGGTTTGGATTTGTTATTTTGGTTTAGGACTAGGTACCCTACTTCTCTCATGACGGCGTGCCTATGATGTTAATGGCATAACGCTTGGGCCTCTAAAGATAACATGAATAATGTTTTAACATGGAAGTTTAAATCAATAGATATGTTTTATATAAACATGTGTCTCGTATACTACCATGATTATGATTATGATGTTATGTAATGATTTTTATGAAATGCTTTATGTTGTGAGTTATGAATGTGTACTTACGAAGCTTCTGGTTACTTAGTTTATATCATGTTATAGATAAGGATAAGATGCAAGTTAACTAGGATAAAGGACAAAGTCGGGCATGTGTACAAAGAGCGTTGGATTGGAAATGAAGTCATGTCATGAAAGAAAAATAAACTCAAACAAAATTTAATATATTATGTTCCTACTTTGATTTGTTTGAAACTCAATTCTATTTGTGATATGTTCTTTTAAACTTATGTCTTCTTAAATGTAATTTATATTTTAGATTTTTAGTTTCTTAGGTTATTTATTAAAGAACACACTATATAGTTCATGTCTTTGTAATTAGTCTTAATTAGTTGTTTGATTAGAAGTTGAGTGCTTGCATTATAGTTGTGAGTTTGTATTTGTTAAATTTTTGTTTTTGTAAACTAAGTTTTCTTTAGGTGGTCAATTAATGGGATTTCTTAGGTGTTTTGTCAGGCTAGCCCACATAGAAAAGTTAAATTTGGTAATTAGTATTTAAAGAATAAAAATATAAGGATGTATTTCCTGGGATATTTTTTTGAGTGTTGTTTATTGTTTTGAACTTCTTATCAGTAATTATTAAGTTTAACTGTAAAAGCAATGTTCCCTATTGTGTCCTTAAGGGTGTGTTACAGTTATGGTATTTGAGCGGTTTTGGTTTTTGTTTCCAATGCACATCGTCACTCGTCAGTTTCAAGTCCTCCAAGTAAGTATAGAAGTTATTAGCCTTCTAATATATAGATGTTAAGTTAAATTTCCCATGACTACATTATAATTATCTTACTAGTCAATGAAACATAGACTTATGTTATTTGGAAAAAGAAGCAATCTTTCTCTCATTATTATATATAACGAAATAGTTGATAATCAAGAAGTTTTGTGACAAGAGGTTAATTTTGTGATTATATTATTTTTCTTGGAGAAAAAGTTTATAGAGGAGTAGATGAATAATATGTTGCTCAAGAGAAGTGTGATGATAGTTATGTATTTTTAATGAACAAGTTTAAGAATATACAAGGTTAAAAAAAGGAATTTGTAAGGTCACATATGAGATATCTATAGTAATTTTTTAATGAAGGATCTTTTGAAAATATGCATGGTATCAACATGATTGACTATATGAATATTTAAGGCTTACTGAGGATTAATTTTGGGAGAAAATTATTTATGATAATATTTTAGCAAATTAAATGGTCCATAACATGATATGATAGAGATCACACACAGTAGTTCCTTTTATGAATGACCTTTGATTTAGTAGAGACTTCAATGGAGAATTCTAGAGTCATTAGTGTAGAAGATTAGAGATTAAATATGAGATTATTATTTTCTCTTAGAGGATATTGATTGAGGAAATTAAGAAACAAGGTGATAGAGTAAGCCTAAAATTTTTATGATGATAAATGATATTTCAAAAGCAATGATTAATAATTTACTGTGAAATTTATAGAAAAGAAAGTTAAGTTTGCAGTATGGTGTATTTTTTCTATTATAAATGGGATTGGTTATTTCATGAATGAGGGGATGTATTAGTAGATTTATTAGAGCGCTTGACATTTTTCTGTATCTTGAAATTAAATCTAAATATTTTAAAATCATTTGTATATTTTGGAGGAAAGAGTTCCTAGAGTACGATTCTTCCTAGAGTACGATTCTTTTTTGACATATGATTAAAGACAAGTTTACATACATGAAATGCGAGATATAAAGCAAAGAAAGAATTAATGTTACATTTAGATTTATACTTCTATAAAGGATGATAGTGTGGCGTCTGGCCCGGGCCCCACCTCAAGCCTCCATAGGACCCACCTTGCAGGGCCCTCGGACTTGTGGCTCTTATTGGTGAACCGTTCCCGTGCCACCCACTTATCCGTACTATCCCCTCTGGGGCCCACTGGCCCCTCAGGGTTTTTCTTTCGCGTCCCTCGGGTTCGAACCTCAAACCTCCCTTAAGAGGTTCTTATTTCCTTCTCGAATACCAATTGAGCTATGTGGCATCCGGCCCAGGCGTACTCCCTCAAGCCTCCATAGGACCCACCTTGCGGGGCCCTCGGACTTGTAGCTCTTATTAGTAGACCATCCTCGTGCTGCCCACTCATCCGTACTGTCCCCTCTAAGGCCCTCTGGCCCCTCAGGGATTTCTTTCGTGTCCCTCGGGTTCGAACCTCAAACCTCCCTTAAGAGGTTCTTATTTCCTTCTCGAGTACCAATTGAGCTAGTTAGAGGGGACAGTACAGATGAATGGGCGGCACGGGAACGGTTCACCAATAAGAGCCACAAGTCCGAGGGCCCCGCAAGGTGGGTCCTATGGAGGCTTGAGGTAGGGCCTGGGCCAGACGCCACAGATAGACAGAGAGGCAAGAAGAAAATTCAAACATTGCATATGAAATTGTTAGTTGGAGGTATGATGACTTTAATTAGACATGATTGTTGGAGAAATTTTTATGTGAAAAAAAAAGAATGTTTAGAAAAAGGATTAGAAATTTCCCTACACATTCATTACTACATATATTTCAAGGATGAAAACTTTAGAAGAAGGGAAGGATGTAAAACTTTGAATTTTTATACAACATTTTTCATGTTCATATGCTAAGGAAGTACATACCGGGTCCATGATCTTTTACTCAAGAAGAAAGAATAAGAAGTTTGAGGGAATATAATTTACAGGGATAAGCTGACTATGTCTTTGGTTGAAAAGGAAGATATTAGGGAATCTTTAATCAAAGAGTATTGGGAAATCAAAATATTACAGAAGCTATATGGAAAAGAGATATGAAATGAGGACCAAGACTTTGGGAAATAAGGCAATCGCTTTAGTTAAAGTCTTATGGCGTAACCACAAAGTGGAGGAGGCTATGTAAAGCCTACTATCCATAGTTGTTTTGAGTTTCAAGGACGAAACTCAGTGGTTATAAATGTTTGCCTGATATAATCTATGTAATTCGTGAGATGATAAATCATATTTTTAAATGTGTTTGGCATGATTTATTAATTTTCTAACTTTTATTTTTATGTTAAATATGTCACATAAAAATTTTAGAAGCATGCCATGCATATTTAATTTTATAAAAATATTTGAATGAAACATGTTCGTTGTTTAGCATGTTTGATGTTAATAGTTACTTTGAATTCAAACTTGTATTTTGAATTACTATGAATTTATTTGGAGCTAAATTTTGGATATATTATAATTTTATGTTTTTAGTAGTAATTTTTTTAAATTATTTTATGATATAAATAATTCAATACGTAGTTTTCAATTAAGACTGCTCACTGCCTAGGTTTTGTTTGCAGATTTTGTAGTATTGATTATATAATTTATTTTAATTAACAAATGAAATTTTTATGGCTAAAGAAAAATATGAGCTTTATATATTTGTGTTAACTTTATTTTTATAAATTTTTATGCTCTAATTAGATGTGAATCGAAAGATACAAAGTGATAAATCCTTGAAGGTCGGTCAGTTTTTGTGACTGATAGATTTACTTGAAGGTCTTGAAAAATTAGAAAAAGATATTTTGGATTTATATTTTTAAGGGAAGAAAATTTAAGTGATGTTTTTATATGTTAGCTATGTTATAGAATAAGTTTTAGACTTTATTTATGCATATAAGTTGAGATTGATTTCTCTAAGTGATTAAAGATTAGGTTTTCTATCTTTATGTTTCTTGACTCTAAGTGCATGTTTGTGACTCAAAGATATTTTGTTTTGTTAAGAATGATGAATGATGATGTAATATGGTATGAAATGACATCATGAACATGAATATTAATTTCATGCATTATATGAATGATTAACATGAATACTCCAAAAGGCGAGCACACTAAGAACCACAACATTGTCACTTGATTTAAGGTTTAGTATGCAAACAAGTCAAGTAAGTACGTTCTCACCTTCAACATGATAAAAGTTTACGAAAAATTATTTTTAAGTTTGTTTTTATATATTGTCTTCTGATGAAAACTCTTGTTGCAACAAGAAGGCTTTGATAGATATTTCAATGACGAGGTATGTTAAAGGTATATATGTATATGTATTACTTAATTAAGTGTTTTACACCTATGTTTATGTTTATGATGTCCCATAAGGTTTGGATTTGTTATTTTGGTTTAGGACTAGGTACCCTAATTCTCTCATGACAGCGTGCCTATGATGTTAATGGTGTAATGCTTGGGCCCCCTAAAGATAAAATGAATAATGATTTAATATGAAAGTTTTAATAAAAAGATATGTTTTATATAAACCCGTGCCTCGTACACTACCATGATTATGATTACGACATTATGTAATGATTTTTATAAAATATTTTATGTTGTGAGATATGAATGTGTACTTATTAAGCTTATACTTACTTAGTTTATATCATGTTGCAGATAAGGATAAGATATAGGTTGTATAGGATAGTGAAAAAGGATGGGCATGTGTGCAAGGAGTGTTGGATTGGAAACGGAGTCATGTCATGAAAGGAAAATAAACTAAAACAAAATTTAATATGTTATATTCTGCATTTTTAATAGTTTTAGACTCAGTTCTATTTATGATATGTTCTTTTGAACTTATGTTTTGCAAAATGTAATTTATATTGTTTTAGATTTTTAGTTTCCAAGGGTATTTATTAAAGACCATGTTATATAGTTCATTTCTTTATAATTAGTCTTAATTAGTTGTTTGATTAGAAGTTGAGTGTTTGCTTTATATGTGTGAGTTTGTATTTGTTAAATATTTGTTTTTGTAAACTAAGTTTTCTACAGACGGTCGATTAACGAGATTTCTTAGGTGTTTTGTCAGGCTAGCCCACGAGAAAAAGTTAAATCTGGTAAGTAGTTTTTAAAGAATAAAAATATAAGGATCTGTTTCCTAGGATATTTCATTGAGTGTTGTTTATTGTTTTGAACTTCTTACTGGCAATTTTTAAGTTTAACACAGTAAAAGCAACGTTTCTTGTGGCACTAGGAGGCATTATAGCTCCACTATATCTTAGAACCTTAAACACCATTCTAAATTAGATTAATTTAGAGTAAAAATAGGTATAGGATATTAATTATGTTATTTAGTTTATTAGTGTGTTGTTTCAAATTAGACCTAAAAACATGAAATAAATTATAAAATTTCATGATGTATATTAGAAAAAAATTTTAAACAATATTCTAATCTTTAAAACAATTTAAAACAGGTTTAAAAATAACCTAGCTTGAAAAATAAGGCAAAAGTACACAAAAATATAGACTGCATAATTTTTTGGCCTGTCGAAACACGTGGCAAGTAGACCAGCTTGCCGATTACTGGAAAAACTCAATTTCCTTTTCCTGATCTCAAATCGAGTTCTTTTCTATTCAAACTTATTTTTCCAGTTCACAGAGCTTAAAATGGTACATAACATAGAAATACAATTTATAACAGTTTAAAAACATTTTCCTTGATTTTTGATAAACCACAAATCAAAATTTTGAATCAAGCTTTGAGCATACCAACTTAAAACATAATCAATCCAAATTAGAAGCATAAATCCATGCAATCTCTCAACCTGCATGATTTTATTTCAAAGATTAATGCATATTCAGATTATTAAAATCATGCTCATTGAACAATTTCACCAAATTTCACATAGTTCAATACATACTCTTCAAACACACATAAACCATTCTTAAATGAGCATGCATACTTGAAGGTTTTATATCTCAGATCATTTATCAAGATTAAGAGCACAAATTTAGTGTAAGCTTTGGGTTAAAAGGGAGAAGAAATTTTTAGATTCCGTTTAGGTCTCCAACCTCAAAATTTTATGAAGAAAAATGGTGGTTTTGTTGCACAGTTCTTAAATCTTGCTTTGTACATGATGTGAGAGCAAAAAGGGGAGGTAATCTAAGGCTTTTCTTGAGTATTTAGAAGTTGGAAGTTTTCAAAAATAAGAGAGAGTGAGACACGAGTATAAGAGGGATAGAGAGAAAAAAAAGGAGGAAAAAAACAAAAAAAATGCAAAACAAAAGAAAAAAAAAGAAGAAAAAAAGATAATACAAAAAAAGAAGTATACAACAAACTATTTTAAGCTTTCCTATCAGAGTTTTGGATATTACGAGGTTGGTTAGAATGAAGCAAAGACCCAACACAATAATTTTGGCCTATGTTTTTACTTCTATGGGTTTTGAATGGTGTTCCTTGAAGAATTCTATGATGTTTCTGATTCCATGAATTTTTAGGACATTTGTGATATCTTACCGTTCTTGCTTTTAGGTATTACCCTTCAGCCCTGTTACAAACTTTATTGAAGAACTTTTGACTTTAGGTAGTGCCTTTGGCATAGTGGAGATTAGTGCCAAAGGAAGAGCTTATGATGTTTGACACACTCATTGGAAATTTGGTTATTGTTTTGATGAGGTTTATGAGTTTTTACTTGTTCAAAGCATATACAAAATCATAATCGTTGACATTGGCTATTTCACACACACACTGAGTTTGATTATTATAGGATGTGTTAGCTTTTGAATGACGATAGATTTAAATCAAAACAAGTCTATCAAAACTTGTTTAATTTCAAGGCTATATTCTTTCATTATTCTCTAAGACTTAAAGTTGAAAGGTTAGTTTTCTTTATCTTTTTATGTCGCTTAGGTCTTGCTTGAGGACTAACAAAAGTCAAGTGTAAGGGAATTAGATAAGCGCTTAATCTTATTTATTTTTGTATCATATTTCCTTCTGTTTATTTGTTAGTTTCTCACTTTTCTTATGCTTTTATATGTTTTTGTCTTTGGTGAGTCGTTTGAGACAATTGAATGAAAGATAGTGAAAAATAAGGACCCTGGAGTATAAGGAATACTATTTCCACATTTCTAATCTCGTTGGGTGCCGCAACACGTGTTTTGGGCTCCACAACCTATAAAATGGAAGAAAACAAGCCAAAAACCCGAGGCTTGAGCACTATAAAGTCGAACTTTGACACCGTAGTGCTCGCGTGGCCATCAGGAAGGCACCTAGGCATTAGACGAGTTGGATATCCAAGACTGCAAGGAAAATTTAGGCTGCGGAGCCCTTCTTCAAGCCGCGGCATACGTTGACATATTTTTATCAATTTTTAGTCCAAAAATGATCCAAACTTTCCCGATTCAACCTACTATTGCAACTTAGAGCACAAAAAGACATCGTTTCACTAGAAATTCCTAGGCTAAAAAAAAAAAAAAGAAAAAAGAGAGAGAGGAAGGAGACATGAAGGATGGCTCTGAAGAGATCATTGGCTTAGAGATTTTTGAAGACCACATTATTTCTTCTTTTCCTTCATTCTCTTAAACTCCTACAGTCATTAGTTTTTATTTCTTTATTTTTATTTTTAATTATGTTAGACTAATTTTGTTTGTGATTAAGGATGATTTCAAAATTCTAGATATGACTATGTAATTAATATTTTCACAATTATTTCAAATTTTCTAATCAAAATTGCTTTTATTCTCTCATAATTATTGTTCATGATTATGTTCTAGTTTTATTTAAGGTGACCAACTAAGTAGCACTTGAGATTAATCTATTGCTAGGTTAGAATTCTTAATCTGTAATTGTCTTGATTTTCTAATTATTAGTAGCAAATTGTGGTCTACAATTGTAGGCGGCTTTTCTTTGATTGCGGTATGGAATACAATCTAAGTTAAATGAACTAAGCTTGTATATTTATTGCTCAAATCAATCTGTCTTTCTCATCTTAATACTTCTTTTGAATTGAATCTAGGGAGTTCTAGGTTATTTAGTAGAAAGAGATTAAATAAAGAGGTTGTTTTATCTAACGACACAAGAAGGAAAGATTAGGATAGTAAAGCTTGTTGTCATCTGCGGTTGGTAGTTTTAATAGAGAATTGGGAATAATTCTATGATTAATTGCATAGTTATTGTCTAATGGAGGAGATAAAACCTTTAACCAGTTTTACCATTATTGATTACAATCTCTTGAATTTTTGTTTGCTACTATTTCTTAATTTTTGTTTTCTTTATTTGTAGTAATTTAGTTAATCAATTCAAAACATCCTATTCATTTAGAAAATCAATAGCTTATTAATTAAGACCAATCCTTTGTGGGAATGACTCTTGCTTGCTACTAAACTGAATATGACTGTATGATTAGCAAGGTTGAATTTGGTACTCCCTATGAGCCTATCGTAAATGAAGAAGAGAAAGTGTAATTGTATCTATCCTTTGTAGTCGTCCTCAAACAAAATTCAACACTTCTTATCTCCATTGATTGTCCAAATAAAGAAAAAAAACCAAAGAAGGCAAGTTGCCTTCCACTGTTCCGTGAATAGAGAATATGGAAGTGGATAGAGAATATGGATGCAAAATTTTATCCATGAACCTATTTACTTGCAGGTATCTGTCTAAATGGAGCAGGGAAAACTTAGTTTTAAATAGGTTAACATTGTAAACAATTTAAAGATTTAACTATCACATGTTACAGGATAAGAACGAATTTCATGGTCCCTAACCTTATTCTCCGTTTATCCGTCCCCTTTAATTATATCATATTTTTAAATTAAACTTATTATGCTATAATATATATAATTTTGTATGATATTATCTTACATAACATCTCTAAAAATACAAAAATATAATTTCTTTTATTTTTAACTTAAAGTGTTATAGACATGTGTTAATCATTAAATTAATAACTGATTTATTTTATCCTGAAAATAATTAATCGGTTAAACAGAGTATCGTGAGTACTCCAAACCGGTGATAGGAAAACCTGCCTCATCTCTTGCCAATTTAATTGGGTTGACAGAGCGAGAATGTGAATTATTTTTCTTCGCAGGGTGGGTTAGCAAAAAAGACTACCTACTCCAAATTCGTCTTGTTGCCTTCGGTGATAAAGAACCAAAGAAGGGGCATTCTTGTTCTTTTTAATTTTCAGTTTTAGTCAATTTGGAGACTAACTATGATGTTTTGATTATTTTTTTCTTTTGATTTAGTTGATGGTTTATTTTTCCTAGTTTAGAATACTTCGTTGTTTGTAATGCTTCTAACTAGCCTTATTTAGTTGATTTGTTAATCATAATAAAATCAAAAGGAGACTTATGTGCTTAGTTCATTGGGTTGAATTCATTAGTTACATGTGAGATAGGAATGAGAACACAAAACTTAATGAATTCTTAATGGCTTTAACTTGTACATGAATATAGTAAATTGGCTATTTAAAGAGTGTTTTCGTTAGACCTTTAGAAAGGCAAGTGGAAAAATTAAATGATAATAAGTCGGGTGGGTTAATGAGATAGACGAATCAAAGTAAATTAGTTATGATGAAATCAAAAACCTGAAGCTTTAACTAATTGAGTTTTTCTTTATTTAATTTTGCTTTTTGTTTAAAATTAATTTAATATTATTTTTCCAATACCACCGTATACTTTAAGATTCCTTCAAATAAAATTAGAGTTAGCATAATTTATGTACTCAGTAGGCAATCAATCCTTGCGGAAATTACGTTTATGCGATATTGTGTATTTATAATTTTCTCAACATAGAGATTTGAAATACAATAGTTGCAGTACAGGATACTAATATAGTTGATACTAATATACATAAATATTTTAACCTGCACGAAGATATAACGTAATTATGGATCACCTAAATGGTAATATTAAATTGTAAAATGTTATGTTACTAGCTCAGCTCGGTGGAATTCAAAAGAATATTATGAGGGGTAGTAACCCATTTCTGGAAGATCTTGAGTGCAAGTTAAAAGCTGAGCTTCATGAGACTCTTGTGAAGAAGAGATTTTTTGGAGACAAAAATCTAGAGATAATTGGGTTGTCTTGGGAGACCACAACACCAAATTTTTTCATACCACGAAGAAAAAATAAGATCGAGGCCCTCCTTGATGGCAATGATGTTTGGATTTCAGATGAAGATTCCTTGAAGACACATATTGTTTCTTTCTTTTGATCTCCTTTTGCTTCTGAGAGAGGATCTCCTTATTTTTTCTTAACTAAGGCTACTTTTCCTCAGATTCGCAATAATAGATTGAGTGCTTGGGGCACTTCAATTACGAAGAATGAAGTTTGGAAGGTGGTTCACTCTATGGGGCCGCTTAAGGCTCCGAGCACAGATGGATTTCAAGCTATCTTCTATCAAAAGTTTTGGTGTACAGTAAGTGACAATGTATCTAACCTTGTGAAAGACAGCTTTGTTAATGGAAGACTAGAACAAAATTTCAATGAGACTTTGATAGTTCTTATTCCAAAGATTCCCAGCCCCGAAAAGGTCACTCAGTTCAGACCCATTTATTTGTGTAATGTCGCCTTCAAGATCATCACGAAAGTTCTCACTGAGAGATTGAAGAATGTCCTTTTTGATCTGGTTTCTCCTAATCAAGCGAGCTTTGTGCCTGGGCATGTTATTCAAGACAATATCATGATAGCCCAAGAAGTAGTCCATAGTATGAAACAAAAGAGGATCAAAAAGAAATTCATGGCCATTAAAGTTGATATGGAGAAGGCTTATGATCGGCTTGAATGGGATTTTATTGGAGATACTCTTGTTTTGATCGGTCTCCCTATAGGTTTTGTTCGCCTCACGATGGACTGCATTACTACTACTTCCTTCGAGGTTTTGTGGAATGGGGAAAGAACTGAGTCCTTCAAGCCAAGCCGTGGCATTTGTCAAGGGGACCCTCTCTCCCCTTATATTTTTGTCCTATGTATGGAATGGCTTGCCCACCTTATTCAAGATCGTGTATCAGATAGGAGATGGATTCCTATGAGAATTGGTAGAAGGGTTCCTCTTATTTCCCACTTTATGTTTGCCGATGACTTACTTTTATTTGCGGAAGCTTTCGTGAACCAGATGTCTGTCATTTTAGATTGTTTAAACTATTTTTGTAAAGCGTCTGGAGAAAAGGTGAGCACTACCAAGACCTCAATCTTTTTCTCTAAGGGAACGGATCCAGGTACCATAAGAGATATCTCCACTCTTTTGGGGCTTTTAGTCATCGAGGACCTAGGCATTTATTTAGGTGTGGCCCTTTGGAAGGGAAGAATCAGTAGAAGAGATTATGATTAAATTGTTCAAAGAGTAAAAAAGTGGCTTTTGGGTTAGAAAATTAATTGTTTATCCCTCGTCGGTAGAGTTACTCTTGTCAATTCAATTGTGACATCTATTCCCCAATTTGCTATGCAATCTACTCCACTTGCAAAAGCTACAATTAAAGAGGTTAATAGGCTTAGCAGAAGATTTTTATTGGGGGGGGGGGGGTGGTTTGAGGATAAGAGAAAAATGCACCTTGTTGCCTGGAAGGATGTGTGTAAGCCTAAATGGAAAGGAGGACCTGGTAAGAAAAATATTGCTGTTATGAACAAGGCTTTTTTGCTAAAGATTGCCTAGAATTTTAAACATCGAGAGACTCTTTGGACTTGTGTTTGGCAAGCAAAATATAGTGGTAGAGTTAGTGATAACCTGGTAATTTTTCAACCCCTATTTGGTATGCGGTTTGGCTTTATTTCTGACAGTTGGGTAGCCTTACCTCTTGGTTTATTGGCAATGAAAATAATATCTCATTTTGGCATGATAATTGGATCCACGGGTTAGGTCCTGTTAGGGAATAAGTTGGTGGAGTTATTCCTATTCATTCCTCTAACCTCAAAGCTGGAGATCTTAAAGATGTTAATGGGGATTGGAACTGGAACATGTTAAATCAGCTTGTCCCTCCTTAAGTGTGCCAAAGAATTGCTTCCATTCCTCCTCCATCCAGGGAAGCAAGGGATGACAATGCCTACTGGAGGTTTTCATCAGATGGTTTGTTTTCAACACGCTCAGCTTACAAAGTGCTTAACTCAGAGCTTTGTTATCAGAACGAGAATATTTTGAAGGCTATCTAGAATTGTAGAGTCCTTCTCCAAATAAACCACTTAATGTGGTTGTTTACTAGGGGCAGGCTCTTAACAAATGAGAGAAAGGTCAGATGCAATATAGCTTTCTCAAAAGTTTGTCCTCGTTGCTTAAGAGCGGATGAGATGGGTATGCATGTTTTTAGAGATTGTCCTCTTGCAAAATCTCTTTGGGTTGCTTTAATTCCTCAGGATTGGAATTGGTTTTTCACATCGTCCAAGAATGATTGGATGATTCTTAATCTAAAAATCTGTAGTCGGATTAGAAATTGCAACTAGAGTTGTTTATTGGCTTGCATGCTTTACTGGCTTTGGATGTGGAGGAACAAAGAAGATAATGAGGGTGGTTTTAGAAGACCGACTAATGGAGAGCTCTTTTTTACCAACTATGTTAGTAGTGTTAAAAACGCTTGGATACATGCTCAGACAGCGCCTGGAGTGTTGCCGAAGACTTTGCGTTTCATTGGTTGGTCTCCTCCAACTGGGGGTGCTGTGAAGTTAAATGTAGATGGGCTTGCAAGGGCTGTTTGGGGCCTATGGGTGCCGGTGGCCTCCTTAGAGATGCTCGTGGGGTTTGTTTGGGTGGTTTCTTTAATAGCGTCGGTATGGGCACGACAATTGAAGATGAAATCTAGGCTCTTAAGCTTGGTTGGAGTTTAGTTGGAATTTGGGATTTAGGCAGGTTGAAGTATATATGGATTCTCTCTTGACCATCAAATTAGTGCACTCATTCAAAGGCTCTCGGGGTAGGCTATCATGCCTCTTGGCTGATGTTAAGCGTTTGTTAGATAAAGACTAGAGTGTTTCTCTTGAACACATCTTCATAGAAGCCAACAAAGCTACTGACTGGCTGGTGAATTGGGCTGTGTCTCAAAAATTATCCTCTTCTCTTTTCCAAGTTCTACCTCCGGAGTTGATTAAAATTCTTAGTAGTGATGCTATGGGAGCTATGTCTCCTAGAGTCTCTTCTTTGTAATTTTTTTTTTCCTCTGTTTGGGTCTTTGACCTCGTTCTTCTACCAAAAAAAAAAAATTATAAAATGTTATGTTACATCGAGTAATAACTTTTTCTATAATTGAATTACTATTTTGTTTTATCACCATGCAGGAAAAATAAATAAAAAGAAAATTACATGTTATGTCATATTTTAAAAGTTATATTTATTTATGCATATTAACAAAAAGTTATTTTATATTGTCATTTATATTATTCATCAAGTTGTGTCACAAAGAAGCATGTATAACATTTATAAAAGTAAATCTTAAAAGATACATTTATCAAATTCCCCAAAAATAAATAATATCACGACAGCCCAAGATTATTTCAATTGATGAAAGAAGGAAAGTTGGTTTATGCAAACAATCATAAGATGAATGTATAGTAATTACTAAAGTATGTTGTTCATTTTATTCGTACGTGTAAGACCCATTTAATAGAGTTGTATCTTAACTAAATAGCATGTGTAATTACTGCATTTATAGGTGTTTGATAAGCATAGTTAGAACCAATTTTGTTGTTATCAAATAGTGTAAAGCTTTTAGATATTATTGTAAAAAGCAAAAAGTTGCTACAATATAAAGCTCTCACATACTACAGTGTTTCAAACCAAAAAGTTGGTTCCAATTGTACTTGCCAAGCAATTATATGATTTTTTCTGGCTTTTAATCTATGAACCTTGCTTTATTTTGGTATAAATTTTTAAACATAACAAATTACATCCCTAAACTATTCAACTTATCCTATTTTGGTCCTTATGTTACTAATTCATTAAATATTGTTGGAATTGAGTTAATAATTTCACTTTTGAGTCCTAAATTATGAATTGGTCCTATTTTGACCCTTGAACTTTAGACTATAAGAATCACACCCTTGAATTATGAAATTTGTCTCATTTTGGCCCGTCCATTACTAAATCTGTTAAATATTGACGAATTAAGCCACACATATGTAGACCTATTCGATTAACTATAAATCAATGGTCGTGATTAAATATTTCATAATTGAATTTCATGCATCTCAGACCTTCAAATAGGAGGTTTCATAGACAAATGTACTTTTTTATTAAATTAAAATTAATGAAAATTCTAAGGTTTTTCCAATGATTATGTTATTATCATGTCATTAATTTGTACAATTTTTGACCTAAAAATTTAGTCATAAAAATAACAAATAAGTTATATTGTACTCTATACGTGTTGTTTTTATTACTTTGTAAATGTACCCATATATCCAAGTGTTCTTTTACTATATTTGTTCTTTTTTTTTTTCTCATTTTAATTCACAATATAGACCCAACATAAGTCATCTGATGGAGAAAATTTGATAAAACTTCTTAAGGAAAAAATAGTAAAACAATTACAAAAAAGAAGAAAAAAGAAGAAAAAATAGTAAAATTTATATAATGGAGAAACAAATTTTAGAGATTTTGCCTTCAAAATATATGGTGAAAGGATATATATAGAGCCAAAAGGTCAAAATGGTTATTTGTTTCAATTTGCCGATGTTCAACAAATTTAGCAATAAAAGGACCAAAATAAGACAATTTCATGATTTGATAGAGTTTAAAGTTCATGGGTTAGAATAGGGACAAGTTCACGAATAATTCGGGGTTGTGATTTCATTACGTTTTAATGTGTAAGGATCAAAATAAGACAAACTGCATAATTTTGGGCCAAAATAATAGTATAGTGTACGAATCACTAGTAGAAATTGTAGATTACATGACGGTCTAAGACCGTCATGGTATTTTTTCATGATGGATAGACCGTCATAATATGTTTTCATAATGGTTAACAACTATCGTGTTATTGTCCGTCGTGGTATCAACAAGACTTATCACGATTATTTTTTACTATCATGGAATCTTTATTTTGGCTAGGTTCTAGGGTCTTGGGACAGAGGCTACCACGATGATTTTTAGTAAAAACCATTATAAAACGCTAAGTTTACACGATAGTTTTCATATAAACTACGACTTAAACGATGGTTTTTATGAAAACCGTCGTGTAAGATCTCTTGTCTCATGATGGTTTTCAGTAAAACCCACTGTGAAAAAAATGGTTAGAAGCTAAAAAAAATAACTAAAATTTTGGGTTTCCTAGAGATGACCAGTCTTGTATTTTAACCATTAATACAATGCCTTGATTTTATGATCACATAATTACATTAAACTATAAAATTTTTACAAAATCTTATATATATTTACAATGTAAAGTTATGTACTTTTTTCATGCTTGCGTAGGAGGTGATGGATTCCTCCTATCTGAGTCCATATTGTCATATGTGAGGTAAAGAAACAAAAAAAAAAAAAAAAAAATAGAATTAACAAAAATAATGAAAATAAAACTAATTAACAAAAACACAAGCACAAATGCACAGTCATAGAAACTTTTCATCAAACATGTAGTGGGCATTACAACAACACTTAGACATCACAAACACATAAAAAATAACTTATTCTCACACCAAAATGCTAAATGTTGTTCAAAGTTCTTTCAAACACCAAATATAAGTAACACATACTAAATGGCAAATAACAAATTAATATAACTAATATTAAAACTAAAACTAAATAACACTAAAAAAACCAAATAATATATAATAAGTTAGAACTAACAATAATACTCAAACTAATTAAAATTGAAATTAACAAAACTAGATAATGAAATAATTAAAACCAAAACTAAATAATAAATAAAATGATGTAATTAAAAATTAAAAAAATAAAAATGGTTTGAAATTTACCAACGGCGATGGAGTCGGTGGAGCGTTAAGGGACAAGGTCGAATGACAGAGGAGTCGATGGAATGTTGAGAGACAAGGATAAACAGCAGCGAATGATGCCAGGTTTGTTGGGGGTGAATGATGGTGGGGTCGTGGAGAGAGTGACGGGAGAATGTCAAAGCTAGTGGAATGTTGTGGGGGGCCTAGGTTCATTGTTGGCCAGGTCATGGGGGGAGGAGTTAGAAAAAGAAGGGGGTTTTAGGGTTAGAAAGGGGTTGAGTTAGAGAAATTTTGAATGAGTAAGGAAGACCATGGCACTGACACGGGCTTAAATTTGGGTGGACGAACAAAAATTTTGAGTATGCGAAATCTTTTAAGTGGTTTTTACTAAAAACCATTGCGAAATGTTGAATCTTACATGAGGGTTTTTATCCGTCGTGAAAGGTTGAATCTTAAACGATGGTTTTTATAAAAACCGTTGTGAAATGTTCCGCATGACTAACATGACGGTTTTCGTATTTTCAGGCGTACTCTCCACATTTTTACCTCTCTTTACTACGACGGCTTTGAAAAACATTGTTAAATAAGGGTTGTGTAATCTTAAATTTCTAGTAGTGAATTAAAAAATTTTCCCCAAAAAAAAGAATTAGGAATAAATTACATGAAGATGCCACAATGATTGAGCCTCTAAATTATTTATAATATCCATCTAGTAATAGATAGCAGTTTCTTATTTGAATAGGAACTTGATGGTAAATAAAATGTGAGGACACAACGCAGCCGCATACCGAAAGGATGAAAAGTTACATATCATAATTCAGCTACATTTTTAAGGAGGACATTCTACCTACTCTGTGCAATAATAAATGTATACGATATTTTGTTTTGATGATTAATTATTATTTAATTTGTTATTTTACATTTTTGATTCAAAAGTGCCGTCACATTTAAACTACGTGTGACCATTTATTATTTAGGTTGCCTTTCCTCTCATCTAAGCCATCCTTTTTCAATCCAACGGATAGA